>CAKNYM010049137.1:17180-63148 GCA_932195095.1 Andricus curvator
TGTATTTTGTTGAAAATTCTTCTTTTTAGGTAGAAACTTAACCTTATGTGTTAAAAATTCATTTTTTTGGTCGAGGATTTAATTATTATGTTAAAAGTTCGTCTTTTTGGTTCAATGTGACTGGTTGAAAATTCGTTTTTTTTGTTGTTACAAATTACTTTTTCTAAACTTTTTTAGTTGGAAATTCCACTATTTGGTAGAAAATTAATATATTTAGTTGAAAATTCATTTTTATGGTAGAAAAATCATCTTTCTTGATTGAAAATGAACTTATGGTGGAAAAATCATCTTTATTGGTTGAAAATGAATTTTGTTATTGAAAATTTAACGGGCTTGTAAATAATTCGCTTTTTTGACTTGAAAATTCAACAATTTGGTTGAAAATACAACTGTTTTAATCAAAATTCCTCTTTCTTACTCAAAAATTCAATAATTTGGTAGAAAATTAAACTATTTAATTGAAACTTAACTCTTTTGTAGAAAATTCGTCGTTTTGGTTTCAAAATTCATCAATTTGTTTGAAGTTTCTTGTACTTTGTTGAAAATTCTTCTTTTTGGGTAGAAACTTAACCTTATTTGTTGAAAATTAATTTTTTTTTTTGGTCGAGGATTTAATTATTTTGTGAAAAGTTCGTCTTTTTGGTTCAGTTTAGCTGGTTGAAAATTCGCTTTTTTGTTAAAAATTAATTTTTCTAAACTTTTTTAGTTGGAAATTCCACTATTTGGTAGAAAATTCATATATTTCATTGAAAATTCATTTTTTATAGTAGAAAAATCATCTTTCTTGGTTGAATTTTATGGTGGAAAAATCATCTTTCTTGGTTGAATTTTATGGTGGAAAAATCATCTTTCTTGGTTGAATTTTATGGTGGAAAAATCATCTTTCTTGAAAAATTGAACAAGCTTGTAAATAATTCGCTTTATTTACTTGAAAATTCAATTATTTGGTTGAAAATACAACTGTTTTGATAAAAATTCCTTTTTTTTACTCAAAAATTCAATAATTTGGTAGAAAATTAAACTATTTAATTGAAACTTAACTCTTTTGTAGAAAATTCGTTGTTTTGGTTTCAAAATTCATCAATTTGTTTGAAAATTCTTGTATTTTGTTGAAAATTCTACTATTTAGTAGAAAATTCATATATTTAGTTGAAAATTCATTTTTATGGTAGAAAAATTATATTTCTTGGTGGAAAATGAACTTTTTTGTTGAAAATTCAACAGGCTTGTGAATAATTCGCTTTTTTGACTGGAAAATTCAACTATTTTGTTGAAGATACAACTCTTTTTAGTTGAATTTTATTCTTTTTTATCTAAAAATTCGATCATTTTATCGAAACTGCATCTTTGCAGGTTGGAAATTCAGCTGTATGGTTAAAAATGTAAAATAGTGTCAATAGTGTGGTGAGTCCGAAGCCTGCGCTCCGAATATATTAAATAATCTTTAAAAGTTTTTTTTTTATATTAAACTAACCCGTGAGGAACCATAAATTCGTTGTCGACGTCGTATTCATTATCGTCTGGGTTTTCCTCGTCCTTTTCATCATCAGAACCTCGAAGGGATTCTCCAGGTTCCTCTTCTTCCCACTCTTCGTCCGAATCAATTTCGTAGTCGAAACATTTCTGAAAAATAAATAGAAACAAAATATAAAATAAACGGATTAAATTCACAGACCTTACAGTCCCTATGGGATCAAATATAGGGACCAAAGGGTACTTTTTGTCACTTTCATAGTGTAATTTTTTCGCGCTCAAAGAGTAACAAAAACAGGATAAATTCATAAGACTTGAAAACAATTAAATTTAAATTCAAAAGATTTCAAATGTATTGGAAACATTTTTAAAATAAAAATTCTATTCATTCTCGTAAAATTCGAATGAATTTAATTAAAATTAAACGAGAAGAATTCAATGAAATTCATACAAATTCAAGATGAAGTAAAAAAAAAAGAATTGAAAACAATTTAAAATTATGATAAATCTTCACTAAATTCAGTAACTTTGAAATAAGCTTAGGAAAATTCAAGAGAATTCAAAAGAATTTGATGAAGTGCCTAAGAATTCAAGGTGAGGTTAAAAGAATTCAGGATCAACTAAATAGAAACTTTTAAAAATTAAAAAAAATCCATTTAATTAAGTATAATTGCGTACATTTAGAAGAATTCAAGTGAATTAAAAAAAATTCAAGAGAATTCCAAAGAATTTAAAAGAATTCAGGGTAAATTAATAAGAATTCAGGATGAATTCCAAAGAATAATTTCAAATCTTTGAAACCCGACTAATTTCTTATCAACAAAGTGACTAATAACTACAAAACAATTCAAGTCAAATCTAAAAGAATTCAGATGAATTGGAAAAATTGGTTAAAATCGAAAAATCCATTTACTTCAGTAAAATTTGTGTGAATTTAGCGGAATTTAAGGGAAACAAGAAGAATTCGATGAAATTCATAACACATCAAACTGAATTAAAAAAATTATTAAGTGAATTCAAAACAATTCGAAAATATAACAAAATGCATTGAATTGAGCAAGTTTCAAATGAGTATAGAAAAATTAGAGAAAATTTAAAAGAATTTGACGAAATGCCTAAGAATTTAAGGTGAGTTTAAAAGACTTTAAGATTATTATACAAACACTTTTTAAAAATTCACTAAATTGAGTAAATTTGGGTGAATTTAGAAGAATACAAAAGGATTTAAAAGAATTAAGGATACATTAATAAGAATTCGGGGCAAATTACACATAAATTGCAAAAAATATTTGAAAATCTTTTGACATCTATTAAACCCTACGAAATCCCTCACTTCTTGTGAATAAATTCTTTGAAATCAATTAAAATATTATAAAATTCCGTGAAATAGCATTAAAATCTGATGATAATTCTTGAAATCCTGGATTTAATATAATACCTTGAGAGCTCTTAAAACACCATAAAATCATTGAAATCCTCGTAAATTAAAAAAAAAATTTAATCCCTTGGAATCTTTTAAAATACTCTAAAATATTTCGAAGATTTTGAAATCCCCTCAAACTGTGGAAATAAATAAAAAAAGATCTGGGAATCTTTCAAAATTTCCTAAAATTTTTCAAATCCTTTGATATCTTTTGAAATTCCTTGCAACTTTTTAAATCTCTTAAAAATGCCTGGAAATATTTTACAATACCCTCAAATATTTAAAATCCCATTAAAATGACCTGAAATATTTGAAATCTTTTGAAATTTTTTAAAGATCTCGAAAATTCCAAGGAATTTGAAAAAATAATAAAAAATATTTCAAATCCCTTGATTATTTTGTCAATTGATCCTCAGGATCAATTAAATAAAAACTTTAAAAACTCTATTGAATTAAGTATAATTGAGTAAATTTAGAAGAATTCAAGTGAATTAAAATTTTTTTTCAAAAGAATTAAAAGATTTCAGGATAAATTTTCCAAAATATTTTATTTTTTCCTGACCTGGGTTCACGCTGCGTAAGCAATGTATTTTTATTACAGGAAATATTAAAGTTAAGTTTTTTTTAATAATCTAGAATTTTTTCAGTGATGAAATAATATTCATATTTAAATCTTTATTTAGTTTTAGGCTTTGATTAGTAAATAAAAAAAGTTCCGAATAGTTTCACTATTTGAAAAAATCGAATTATAAAAAGTGATTTATAAAAGATGAAAACTTATAAGCTTCCAAATTTCAAAACCGTCGAATTTTAAAAATGCTTCAACTTAAAACTTTCGCGTGTTTAATGTGTATATATCTAAAAAAAATTGAGCCTTGAAATAAGCATCCAAAATCAAAACGCGGATTTTTTTTTCTCTTTTAAAAATACCAACGTAATGATCAACAATTAATAAATGCAACACTTTCATAAGAAACCACAAGTTTTATTAAACTAGAAAAAACATGCGCGCTATGCGCGCGATTATTATCGTTTTTTTCAAGCAATTTTAAAATTAAAATATAAAATAATTATTAATTACATGAAACCAAATTTTTGTATTTCATAGTATATCTATTCTCTAAAATAATAGAAAAGAAAAGCAAGGACAAGATTTTTGATAATTGATAAAAAACCATTCATTCACAACTGATAAAAATAAAATAATTAATAAAATAAATACAGTAATTGATCAAATAAATAATTGATAAAAAATTCAGTCATTCAAGAGACGAATTTGCTACAAAACAGTTTAATTTTGAAACAGAAAAATATTAATTGCAAACGAAATAAATGAATTTTCTACCAAGACGATTCATTTTATACCAAAAAAGGCGGATTTTCAATGAAATAGTTACATTGTCAACCGAAGAGATGAATTTTCATCTGAAATGATGGATCTTTAATAAAAAAAAAAATTAGAACCAGTTGCATTTTTAAAGAAAAAAAGACGAATTTTCAACTATTATAGTTCAATTTTTAATCAATAAAGATTTTTCAGTCATGAAAGAAAAAAAAATGCACCCAAATTGTAATTTTAGAGAATAAATAATTTTGAATACAAAATAAAAATTTCAAATAAACATTTTTTTTAAGTTTATTTGTTTATAAGGTTATATAAATGTATAATTTTCCGAAGATTCTTGGGAAAATTCAAAACAAATTTCAAAGATTTCAGATATGTATGTCAAAAAAGTATAATTTTTTAGAATTTTGAAAAATTCTAGGAAAAATTCGAGTTAGTTTAAAAGATATTTAGGACTTTTAGAAGTTTAGAAGATTATTCGTAGTTATATCTTTTAAAGTGACTTAAACTATTTATAAAATTTTGAAAAATGTTTCAAAATTATAAAAATTGCCCTTTAATCTTCCAGATATTTTCGACATTTGTTGAAAACTGTTTAAATTTTATTTAAAAAAATTATTTTTCAAAGTAACAAGTCAATAAAATTTTTCCGAGGAATTTCAATAAAAGTTTCTATTTTCTTGAAGCCTCTCAAAAAGGTTCGCAATTTTTTTCGAAATCTTCAAAAATTTACATATTGTTTAAAATTTTTGGAAATCTTTTCAAATTCCAAATTATTTTTTAAACTATTTATAAAGCTTTTAAACATTCCATATATCTTTTAAAATTATTCAAATTTTTCCAAAATTTTTCTTAAAATTCTGAAATTTTTTAAAAATTGCCTTCAAATCTTCCAGATTCTATTATGCAAATTTTTGAAATCATTTCAAATTAAAAATTTTTTTTTTAAATATTCTTTTACAATTAATTTTTAAAAATAAAACATCATCAAATGAACAGTTTTTAAAACTTTTTTGAAATGTTTTTAACTCTTAAACTAATTTTGAATTGCAAAATTTTGCTTTAAAATCATCCAATTCTTTTTCGAAATTTTAGGAAACAATTTTAAATGTTTTGAATTCTTTGTCAATTTTCTCTTAAAATTTATTTTTCAAAATAAAAAATCAGTTTCGAATTTTGCCTAAAATTTTTCTAAATCTTTCTAAATGTTTTTAAATATTCTCTGGAAATTAATTTTTCAAAATAAAAAATCATTTTCAATTTTCCTAAGAATATTAAGGAAATGTTGTTTATTTTTTTGAAATATTTCACAATTCTTAAAAAGCTTCTAAATATTTAGTTCGAAATCTGCAACAATCTATATTTTGTTTTAAATTAGGCCGTGGGCTATTTTCATCAAAATAATTTTGAATTTTTTCAAAACTTCTAAAAATCTCTTCAATTTACTCGACTTTTCTAAGAATAAAAGGTGTTCAATTGTTATTTACACATTAAAAATCAACAACCTGACTTACAAATTAAGTTATTTTAAATAGAACAATGAAAAATGTTACGTTTAAATTTGAGTTTTTTTGTTTTTAGTTTTGAATATTTGATTTATAATTACTGATTTTAAACGAACAGTCAAATATTTCTAAATATTAATTATGTTCTTTTTCTCAATTAAAAAATTTCAAATAGAATGGTATAACAATGGAAAATTTTAGACTGAAACAAGATTCGAAATTTAAAAAAAGCCTTCAATTATGAATATATTATTTTGAAGTTATTTTAAAATTGAAAATAGTTTATAAAGTTTCAATTGGGCGTTTACATTTGTTAACTTATAAGACTTTCTAATTGAAACAGTTTAACTTTTAACATTAAAATCTGGAAATTCTAAAAATGCAAACTGATTCCGAATCGTCAGTTCAATTTTAAAAATCATGATTAATTTATATTCACAGTTGATCAATTAAAAATATTTTGTATCCAAAATTTTCGATTTCAAACGCTTCTAATTTTTAATTGTTTAAATCTTTAAAACTGCATTTCAAAATTGTTTTTAATTAAAATGTACGCTTAAAACTTAAAATGAAAAATTTTTAAAGCGAAAGATTTTCTAATTACACATTCTAAACTGAATGATATCATAATTAAAAAAGATAACAATTTAACTAATTATTTTAAAAAACGGTTGAAATCAAAGTTGGACAGATTTTTTTCTCTAAAAATTTGTTAAATTCCCGGTCAAAAAATAAATTCAGTACAATTTCCCGGTTTTTCCCGGTCTCATAAAGTTCCCGGTCCAGCGGCCACCCTGATAAAATAATATTGTATAAGTAAAACGAACAATTGTATTTTCAAATATCGTATATTTAAACAAAAAAGGGGAAGTTTTTCGAGAATAAAGGAAATAAGGGAAACGCAGGGGAATAGGGGAAAAATTGTGTACCCTGTACCTCTTGAAAAATGAATCGCAGCTTCAAAAAAGGGGGAATAGGGGAAAAATGGACAAAATTCCCAAATACAGGGATTATAGAGGATTTTGAGAATAAAGGGGAAAAATTGGGCAAAAGGGGACTATTTGAATAAATAATAGCTGCAATCCCTGATATTATCTCTTCTAACAGACTTTTTGTATTTTTAATTGCGTAATTGTCCTCTAAAATTCAGATAAGATTAGAAAAAAAGAAGCGTAGTAATTTGCCACGTGGGTAATTTTTTTGCCAAAAGTTAAAGCTCTCGTCTCGAAAGTTCGCACTTTTTTTATCTAATTGGAATGTTGGTTGAGATCACAAATGGACTCAAACGTGAATAAGCAGGACGTCGGTATCAGCAACTTCCTTGACGGCTGATATCTCAGTGCTGGAGAACTTGCACGTGTTCGACGATTCTCTCGTTAGTCACGAAACAATAGTCGAAGACTTCAAGTCAAGTCTTGACACGCGAAATACCCAACATCTTTTTCAATTTTAAAATTCAAATTAAATCTCAGTAAACTACAATACTCGCGTCTATAAACCGGTGATGGAAAGTAACTAGTTTCTTTCAACTAGTTACTTTTTTTGTTAACGACAGTGGTAAAAAGTTACTCTTGTAAATGAGTAACGAATTGGTACCTACACTGGAACTTGGATTTAATTCCGATTTCGCATGAACGATTTCTGTTGGATTTGGACGCATGACGCAACCTGATGCAACTAACGCGCAGAGAGTGTGGCTCTTGAGCTGTTTGTCAGGCTTGTCTGAGCACATCCTCTTTTTCGCGCGCCCCCCCCCCCCCCCCCCGATCCCCTCATCACGAAACCGCCGAGGCATCAATTCTCGGAACGCAGTAAATCCGGACTAATTAAATCCAAGTTCGAGTGTAATTACATTTTTTTAAGTAACAGTATCTGTAAAAATCGTTACTTTTTTAGTTACTTTCAAAATATCAACGTTTGCTTTTGCAACTATTTTTTTTATTTTCACTATTCAAATTGTGGAAGGTTGAACGACGAGACTTTCGAAAAATTATTGCTGTTAAGATAAACAAAGAATAGACAGGGTTGCTACAGCCTAATTTACTTGAAAAAAGTGAAAAAGTGACCAAAAGTGACTAATTTCTAACCCAGAAAGTGACTGCAATTGACTAAAAGTGACTAATGTTCTTTTGAATTCAAAAGAATTTAAAAGAACTCAATGAAATTAATAAGAATTCCAGGTGAATTTAAAACATAAAAGAAAACCAATGAATTAAATAAAATTCGAGTGAACTTAGAGGAATTTATGAGAAATGGGAAGGATTCGATGAAATTCACGAAAATTAAAGGTGAATTTTTGAAAAATTCAAGTAAATTGAAAAAGATCCAAAATATTCCACCGATTTCAGTAAAATTCAAGTGAATTTAGACGAATTTAAGAGAATCTAACAAGGGAGACCGGTAATTTTCAACTTTAGTTTCGATTCATAAGTTTTGTAATTAAAGCAACCACAATCTTAATGTTATTATCAGCAGCTCAGGCAGCAGCGCTTCGGCTTCATAGCCGAATGGTTGCGTGTTCGATTCCCGCAGCCTAAAATTTTTTTATTTTATTCTTCATTTTTTTAAATCTTTATAGATATAATTTCCTTCAATAATTGTAAAAAACTATCCTGCTAATAATTTTTATAATGCATTCCTTCACGGAAAACTAATTTTTAACTTTATCGTGTTTTTCTCTAACAAATGCATTTTCTATAAATGTTATTAAATGCTTTCATAATGTTTACTAATTGAATTTAAAATTAGTAGTATTACCTCAATGATAGTTTTTCCGTTTGCCAATTAACCTATTGAAAAAAATTAATACCTCGACGATAAAATGCAGAAATTATATTTATACACAGTTTATAAATATATATAAAATATATATATAAATATATATATAATATATATATAAAAAAAAATAAAAAAAGTGTAGGTGGCAAGAATCGAAAACGCAAATTTTCGACTAAGAAGTCGAAGCGTTACTGCCTGAGCTACGAACTGATTTAAAGTATGTTTCGCCGTCGATTTTCTCGAAAACGGCGAAAAACTGCATATTATGGCTTTGGAAAATCAAAGCTAAAATTTACAATTTTAGAACAATGTTGTAAAATGCCTAAGAATTCAAGATGAGTTTAAAAGAATTCAGGGTGAATTAAAAAAAACTAAAAATAAATGGTTTAGATCCATTTAATTTTATTCAGGAGAATTGAGTGAATTTAGAAAAATTCAAGTGACTTCAAAATCATTCAGCAAGAGTTAAAAAAAATTAAGACAAATACGAAAGGATTCGAAATTTTTAAAAAAGAATTCAGGATAAATTAATAAAAATACAGTGTGAATTCCCAATTAATTACAATGAGTTGAAAACAAAAATCCAAAATACTCCACTGATTTCAGTAAAATTGGAGTCAATTGAGAAGAATTCAAGGGAATTAAAGAAACTTTGACGAAATTTATAAGAATTTGAAAGAATATAATCAAAAAATTTTTTTTTAAATTGCATGGAATTAAGTAAAATCAGGATGGACAGAATTCAGGACTTCAACAGAATTTAAGTGAACTGAAAAAAATCAACAAATAAAAGAAAAAAAAATCGTTTTTTCTAGCTCAGGGGGTCTCGAAACGTGGAGATTTGATGAAAACCGACTATGTCAAATTTTACATAAAACCAATACCTTCTCATTAGAATGAGAATGTAACAATGAATTAAATTAAATTCGAGTGAGTTTAGAGAACTTTAAAGGAAATGAGAAGAATTCGAGAAATTCATAAAAATTCAAGGTGAATGTAAACCAAATTCAAGTGAATTAAAAAAAAATCCAAAATATTCCATTGATTTCAGTAAAATTGGAGTGAATTTAGAAGAATTCAAGGGAATTCAAGAGAATTCGATGTAATTCATACGAAATCAAGATAAATTAAAAATAATTCAAGTGAATAGAAAAAATATTTTAAACACCCAAAAAATTCCACTGAATTAAGATAAATAGAATTAGTGAATAAGAATCCGAATAAATCCGTAAGAAATGAAGGTAAACTAAAAAATTTTCAGAGTGAATTAAAAAAAATTGCAAATCCAAAAATGATCCATTGAATTCAGTAGATTGCAAGGGAATTTCAAAGAATTCAGGGTGAATTCAAAAGAATTCACAAAAATTCAATAATGACGAAATCACAACAGTCAGGCGAAACCCTCGTGTTCCTTGAGGATACGGAGCGACCCAAGGATGACAGCTCTCTGTATATATCGACGCCTCCATTCAATATGAGTCTATCTACTAAGAGCGCCGTGTATGAGACTATGCGCTGTGTATAAGCATAGGGAATAGTCTCATACAGAGCGCTGTCAGCACATAGACTCATATTGAATGGAGGCGTCGATATAGGTTTCTAAAATACAAAAGTAACTATAAAAGTAACGACAGTTACTTTTTTTTGCAAAAGTAACTAAAAAAAATTATATATTTATTATTCAAGATCATTCAAGAAACGAAAGAGACTTAGGAAACTTGTAATGTCTGAAATCTAATAAAATCAGCAAGATAAAAGAAAAAGATTCTTAGAACGAGAGGAACTTGTGCAGCTTTTTCCAGCCCAATACGGTATGTTTTATATCCATTACATTATATTTTCCCTTTATTGTTTAAACTTTTTTTTTCAATTAGATTTTTTTGAATTTCTCTACAAAATTTCTTTTTCTTTTGAAATCAGGGTGGCTGCTTTAATCAAGGAAAAAATTCGAACTCTTAAAAGTGAAAAATTTTTTATTTGAAGTAATCAAAATTGAACTGCAAATTAAAGCACTCAGAGTGAAACTCTTTTGAATTTTAAGCTTTTAAAATTGAATCAGTTAAATAATTTAAATTTAGATTACATTAAACTGCAAACTGCAAAATAACTAATTAATAAACTAAATGAAAAATATAATTCCTCGCTATTATTTTTAGTGCTCTGAATTAAAACAAATCCTTTCTTTCAACTCACATTAATAAAAATATTAAAAATAAAACATGTCCCTCTTGAATGTTAAAAAATACCAAATTTGCCCCCAGTCTACTCAAAAAATAAGAAAAAGAACAAATTGGCCTCTTCCAAATCAGAATTTTTTTTTTTTTTTTGAAAAATTGTCCTCCCTTCCAACTCAATAAGAATGTTAAAAATACCAAATTTGCCCGCCTTCAAATCAACAAAAATGTAAAAAATAAAAAAGTTCCTCTTCCAATTAGGAAAAAATTAAATACCGAAATTTCTTGTCTTTCTTTTAAAATTAGAATCGTGTAATTCAAACGTTTTTATGAACATACATCCTTTTTAGTTGAATTATTTTAATTATAAGTGGTTTCAAATTAATAATTGTTCAACTATTATCCTATCTTAAACAATTCAGTGTAAAATTGTTTGGATTGGAATATTTGATTTATAATTGCTTATTTTAAACGAAAAGTCAAATATTGCTGAAAACTACAAAATTTTTCTTTTTTTTTTTTAATTAAAAGATTTGAAATAGAATGAGTTAAAAATGGAATATTTTTGACTGAAACAATATTTGAATAGAATATGAAATTGAATAAAAGGGTTTATTTATGAATCTATAATTTAGAAAATATTTTAAAATTGAAAATAGTTTATAAAATTTCAACAGATTCAGAATCGTCTTGTCAAATAAATTATTGCTCAATCTTAACTCCTGAACTACAGTTCAGTTTTAAAAATCATTGATTCATTTATTTTTACACTCGATCTACTGAACTTAAAATAAAAAAAAGTTGAAATCGAAATTATGTAAAATTGCATTACATAATGCGATATGTGACACTTCAAGTTCTAGATAGATTTTTTTTTAAATTTGTGAAATTCCCGGTCAAAAAATAAATGAACTGTCATTTCCCGGTTTTCCAATCCAGAGGCCACCCTGGAAATTTAAAAGTAATAAAATTTTTTTGAAGGTTACTGTTGTAGAGATTTTCCTCTTTCTAATGACCATGAAAAGTGTGTTTTCTTATCAGGAGACAAGATTAGTGTCGTCCTGCTTCGAACATCCGAGAAAACAAAATGCAGTCAATGCACAGAATCCGGAGATAATAAATAATTTTTTCCTGTCTAAAAGCCTCATATTAAACCAGAACTTTTCCGCAACAATGAGCGACTCAAGTATTATATAACCAAAATAAAATAAAATTTATTAATGATTAAATAATTAAAATTTAATTAAATTTAATCATTAATTGAATTTTAAAAATGTGTAATTTTCAAACAAAAATTATAACAGAATTTCTAAATTAACCTTCTTAAACAAAAAGTTATTTTTAGTTCTGATAATTGGTTTCTAGTGAGACTAGTTATTTAAATAGAATACGTGACTGAATATTTAAAAATAGCAGAATATGTTTTAAAAAATCTTGATTGTAATATCTTTCCTTCAAGATTCAATTATCATAAACTAAATCTCGTGACTTCACAGAAAAAAATAGTTTTGACATCAGAATTCTTTCATTATCACACAGCGATGACTCACTATCAGTCATTGTGTTTAAATGCCCAAGATTTACATTTTGAAGTTAATGTTATTAAAAATTTTTGAAACTTTACCAGGTTGAAATTTCATTTTTTTCAAAGAATTGGATATTATTTTTAAATTCGGAATATTAATATGTTTTCGGATACAGAAACTTAATCATTTTAACTCGCTCAAATTCCTCCAAAGCCGAAAGTTTTAATCATTAGGTTTTCAACAATTCAACGATTTTACACTTTTTCTTTTATATTTTCTTCTCTAACTTCTCTTTATTCATATTATAAAGAATAATTTTGAAAAACCAAGGTCTTCAAATTTTAATCCCTTCAAATTTCACTTCCAAATAAAAATTAAGAATTCTAAAAATCCGATCGAATTTTCTGTTACTTTCAAATTATTAATATTTTATTAATTAATTTTTTTATTATTAATTATTAATTTTTTTATTATTAATTAATTCTATCACGGTGAAAAATCACGACGCTACAATCGAAAATATTTCAAAGTTTCTCATTTTTTCATCTTTAACAAAAATTTTAGGACATTTTTTAAAATCCAATAATTTTCAGCTGTTGATATCCTCAAAGTGAGTTTAATTCCGTGTATAATGAGCTTTTTTTAAAATTAGAATTGGATGAAATTTGACTGAGTTATCGAATTTTAAGGTAACTTAAGTTTAATTTTCAATAAAATACATAATTAAATTTGCAACAAAATAGTTGCATTTTTAACAAAATTGTTAAATTTTCAACCTACAAAGATGAATTTTCAACCAAATGATATAATTTTAAACAAAATATATTAAACTTCAACCAGAAGCACTAGCTTTTTCAACTAAACAATTGAATTTTTTAGAGGAGAGTTTAATTCTCCACAAAAAAGGTAAATTATAAATCCAAAAAGGCGAATTTTTCGTCCAAATAGACAAGAAAACTTTTTGAATTTTCAACCAAAAAGTATGAGTTTTTAACAAAAACTTAAAATTTCAACAAAATAGTTTAATTTTAAAACAAAAATATTAAAGTTCAACCAAAAACAGTTGAATTTTCAATAAGGAAAGTTGAATTTTCATCAAGAAAATCAATTCTCAATAAAAAATTAAATTGTCGTTTTTAAAAAAGAAACGAATTTTCAACAAAATAGTTCAAGCTTCAACCAAAGAATTGAATTTTCAACTAAAATGATGAATCTGCAACCAATGAAGTGAATTTTTAACAAAGTAGGTAATCTTTTAACCAAAGACAAATTTTCTGCAAAACATTTGAATTTTCAACCCGCAAATATTAATTGTCTACCAAAAAGACGAATTTTCAACAGAATAATTTAATTTTGAACCAAAGAGATGAAATTTCAATTAAAATGATGACTTTTCAACAACAAAATAATTTTTAACAAATTTAAATTTTCTAATCAAAAAGACGAATTTTCAAGACAGAAATAAAATTTTTCCAGTCAAGACAGAAATAAAATCATCCAAATTGTTGAACTTTCAAGCCAAAAAACTATTCGCTTTCTGCCAATAAAGATGAATTTTAACCAAAAAGATTAATTTTCAACGAAAAATGAAAGTTATATTTTCAGGTGAAAAATTAATTTTAAATGAAAAAAAAAAACAACAAATTTCAATAAAATTATTCAGTTTTCAACCCAAAAGAGGAATCTTCGAACAAAAGAATGAGTTTTTGACACAGTGGTTCAATCAACTCTTACACAAGTAGTTGAATTTTCAATTAAAAACAAAAATCAATTTTCAGGCAAAAATGGAAGTTACATTTTTAGTTGAAAAAAGCAATTGAAAAACAATAAAGTAGTTAAACTTTTAACCAACGAGATGAATGTTCGACAGAAATGATGAATCTTCAACTGGAATAATTAAATTTGTAATTAAAAAAAAAAAATCAATTTTCAACAAAAAATAAAAACGAATTTTCAACCAAAAAGATGAATTTTCAACAACAAAATTGTTGAATTTGCAACCAAATAATAAAATGCTTTACTAAAAGTATAATCGTCCGGAGGAAGCAACTGAAAAAAAGGAAATAAAAAGAAAAGGCAAATAAATTACAAAAAAAATATTATATCTGTGTGGCCTCAATCTTCATTTTCAAAATTCTCTAACTTTACTCTGACCAATTTTACATTTTCCCTGACCATTAATAGTCAAGTACCACAATCTTATTCTTGTAATATTTTTAACATAGAATCTTTTATACATGAAAAAAAAACTTCAAATTCAAATTAAAAGTTTAAAATTTATTATGCTTGAAAGTTAAGATGCCGCGTATAGAAATTCCCTGACTTTTGCAAGATTTTTTTCAAAATCCCTGACTTTCCCCGTCCAATAAAATTCCTGGAATTTTCTCTGATTTTTTCCCTGACCTACGGCCACACTGTATACATATAACCAATTATAATCAATAAAATTTCATCAATCAATAGCACTAGGTCTCAGTGCTCGGGATTTTTCTTTTACCGGAAAATGACAGGGGATTTATTTTCTGATCGAGATTATTTTTGAATTCTTAGTTTAAATAGAAAAAGATATTCAATCATATTAAAATAATCTTCATATCATATTGCATAAGACGAGATTTAACGAAATCATTCTGAAAGTCTTAAACATGGATTTGACTCCAATTAAAATTTTAAAGGTCTAGCGCTTCTAATTTTAAATTAAGTATTGTTCAATTGTTTAATTTCTGATGTTAGATATTGCCTATTACTGATCAACTAATTGTCTGGAGAAACGAGAAAAAATCTGCCTCGGCCCGGATTTGAACCGGGAACCGAAGTATTTGACTAGTAATCGGCAATATCTAACACCAGAAATTAATTAATCACCCTTGTCGATAAAATAACATCAATTAATAAATTGTTCAATTTTAAAGACTAATTGGCCGATCGGGACCGACTTTGAAGTGCTTTTCGAAACCCTTCAATCTAAAATATTCAAATTTGTGAAATTAAATTCAAAATAAGTCAAAATTTTATTTTAAGGCCTCACAGTCCCTATGGGATCAAATATAGGGACCAAAGGATACTTTTTGTAACAAGAAAATCCAGGAGAAATTCATAAGACTTCAAAACAATTACGTTAATTTCAAAAGAATTCAAATGGACTGGAAAAAAATTTTGAATCAAAAAAATCCAACTAATTTCCGTAAAATTAGAATTGAATTGAAATCCTCGGAAATCTTGTAAAATCCTGTAAAATCTTTTAAAATATCCCTATCTTCCGAAATTCTAGAAAATTCTTTATCTTAAAATATTTCAAATGCTTTCAAATCCCTTCAAATTATTGAATTTAATACAACATTCCTTGTAATCTTTAAAAATACCCTGAAATATTTCAAAATAATTCAGAAATAGCAGGGCTCGGAACTGCTGAAGCTTCAAAAATAGTAAAATAGTAACCACACGGAGAAAAATGGATGTTTAAACGTAACATCTAGATCTTCAGGGATAACATATTTTATGTTTAACTATAGGACAGCAATCTAGATGTTCAAAGTTAGGATCTGTAGATATTCAAAAGTGAGATGTTACTCTGAAACATCCAAAATGTTCAACCTGAAATATCCGAAATATTACATGTATGGTTATGTCAACTAACGGCTGTAAATATTTGAGGAATTTACTTATTTCTGAGCATTTAAGGAATTAATTGATAACTTATTTGTGAATTTAAAACTAAACTTGAATTTTCGTACATGAACTAAAAACAGGTACAGGGTATGAAATGCCGATCAGATAATACATTCAGTCTAGCTGAGGTTATGTTTAATATTTTAATTCAAAATAAAAAATAAAAACGGGGTAAGTAAGCTGAGAACGAATAATATGTAATCTGCATTTAAAATTCTATCTATTTGAGGTTACTTAAACTCATATTTTATTATAAATTCACAAACATTTTGTCAAATCACGTGTCAAATGTTCAAAGGTGTTCGAGTCAATATAACCTCAAACTTAAGAACATTGTTCCGTCGTGTAGACAGACAAAACTCGTTATACAATTTTAATTAAGGATAGCTAATTTTGATTCTTTGAAAATGTTCAAAAATTGTAATATTCCATAATTGTAATATCGAAATTATATAGCCGTCAAATATAGTCGTGAAATTCGAATGCGCAATGCGCATGCGTTCAGATGATTTTAACATCTGAATATGTTACAGTTTAACATAAAAATATTTTTACGCCTACACGGAGAAAAAAACCACACTGTTATAGTAGACTGAGCTCTTAATATTACAGCATGGAACTTCATGTGCGAAATTGGTATGAATTTCTACCAATATTGGCATCAGGTTAGACATTTTTAGCATTAAATGTCCTATACCATAAAAGAATCAAGCGCATGCCGTTATTGCTGGAGTCACATGCCCTTAGAGCAGTTGTGCCTTGCGAAAATAGCTCGAACTTCGCCTTGCTACGGTTGTAAGAAAACTCATCCTATTAGAGTATGAGTACTCTTACAAAAGAGATATTAGGCCACGCCTACCGGCGCTTACGCGTGACCTAATATCTCGTTTGTAAGAGTACTCATACTCTAATAGGATGAGTTTTCTTACAACCGTAGCAAGGCGAAGTTCGAGCTATTTTCGCAAGGGATAACGGCTTTAAAAGCATGAAGATTTGTACTTTTTTAGGATAAAGGGATTCCTGCTTAAAATGAATGAATTTTGTACCAAGATAGCAAGAATGAAACCTACGACAAAAGCATGACTAGTGCTCTTACTATTATAGGCATATTTTTTTCTCCGTGTAACATCTCAAAAAGATAGTAGATGTTTGGCATGAATATCTGCATGTTAGGCGGAACAATCTTACCCTTTGAACATCTACATTTAAACATCCATTTTTCTCCGTGCATACTTCTCTCAAAAAAGTAAACGAAAAGTAATAATAATGTGGCAAAATTAGCTGTGAATTCCATCTCGAGTGTTTCCACTTTGTTTGTATTTATATATGGTGCTCATTTCATGAGCACTTTGCTTCCCGTTAGCAAATGTATTTGCTTCCTCGTAGAGGAAGCATTAGTTATTTTCTTCAATAATAGACAAACCAAAGTCTTCATTTTGATCAATTTAAAAATACAAATGTACAAAAAATGCAAAACTACAAAATAATACAAAAAAAAATTTTAACACAAAGACAAATCAAATTTTGTATTCGAAATGATAATTTTTTGAGCTGGAAAAGGGAAGGGAAAAGTTCTGTCGTATCCTATCCTTTTCCCAGCTTTATGATTTCTTTACAAAAATTGTCAGAATTACTCTATTTGAAAATTTATGATCAAAAAGTCTTTTCTATTCATGCGTCAGCTTTGAATTATGTCGATGAAAAAAGTACTTCTGTTTGAAACAGATGACTCAAATATTATAAATGATTATAGATCAATCGATTTTCCTCGAATCAAGGAATCTTTTCCATTCTTGCATCAATTTTGAATTATGTTAGTGAAAAAAGTTTTACTATATAAAATCGTGTTTTCAAATATTATGCATTGCCATAGCTTCCTTACTCTTCAATAAAATGTATAAATTCTATGGGTTAATCGATTCGTCTTGAATCAACACAACTTTTCTATTCTCGCATCAAGTTTAAATTATGAGAATGAGAAAATTTTTACTATAAAAAACGACTATAAAAATATTTAAATTACCATAACTTCCCTACTATTTTATAAAATGTATTAATATTGTAAGTCAATCGATTCGTTTCCAACCAAGGAATCTTTTATATTCTTGCATCAACTTTGAATTATGTTGAAGAAAAAAGCAAAAAGACGATTTTTCAACAAAATAGGTTATTTTCCAACCAAATGGTTGAGTTTTTAAGCCAAAAAGACCAATTTTTACAAAACAAGTTGAATTTTCAACCAGTAAATATGGATTTTTGACAAAAAAGTTACTTGTCAATCAAATAGTTGAATTTTCTACGAAAACAGGGGAATCTTCAACAGAAAATGACGAATTTTCAACAAAATAAGTACATTTCGAACTAAAAAGATGAATTTTCAAATAAAATTATGTATTTTTAAACAAAAGGGTGATTTTCAATCAAGAAGATTAATTTTCTACCAAAAAAGACGAATTTTCAACTAAAATGATGAATTTTCAACAAAAAAATAAAGTTTTAACAAAAACCGTTTCAACTTTCAACCAAAGAAGATAAATTCTCATCGAAAAATATAATACATATTTCGATATTTCAACAAAAAAGATTTCAATTTTTATTTAAAAACTAGCAATTTTAGCTAAATTGCAATTTTGATCAGGATTCATAATAATTCAATTGATAGCCCTTTTTATACATTTTTCATACGAACTAATTATTACTTTATTGTTATTTCCTACTTTTCCCGGCTCTAAAGTGCCAAATTTACTGAAAAAATTTAAATTTTTACATTTTTCACAAGTTTTTAAATAATACGATTAATGAATTAATTAATTTCGTTATTTCGGCAAGAAATGTAACCAAAAGTAAACTTTTAATTAAATGAGTAACTGCTTAGTAACCGCGGATCAAAAAAGTAACTAAGTTACTAAAAAGTAACCCGTTCCGATCCCTGCTTATATCCAAGACTATAATACAAACTCACTGGATTTTTAATCAACTATTTTTTTCCCTGTAGAATTTAGCAATTGTCTCAATGAATTCTCGAATCAATAATAAATTAAAATTCTGAGCTAGCAGATGACTATTTACAAATACTGTTTTACGAGAGCTTTGGAGTTACCGCCGTCGACAGGCTTATCTTCCGGGTGAAACAGTACTTAACAGCTACCCCTCCCAGAGAAAAGCAGCATAATGCCATGAAACACTAGAAACAGATGCAATCCACTTAGGATGACGTACGAGCCAGATATTGTAAAGTGTAAATGCAAAAGAGACGAAACCGATAAATCGTGCGTGGCAATTGCTGATAGGGAATTTGTAATAGAAACAGAAAAACTTTGTCCTGATATCAATCAGTTTTTGCTGCACACTTTCATTTATGTACTTCCCGAAAACCTCTATAAACAGAATATTACACTCAAAAATGTTTAAAAAAACATTAAATACAATTTTTTAAACTCTACTTTAGGGTGTACCGTGCGCAAAAATGATTTTTTTGTGTTCAAAATAAAATAGGGGAGACCACCCTACAGTAGATAATGATTCTACAGTGGATAATCATTTATTAAAAATACTAATGTATGTAAAATGATTAATTAAATGTAATTAATAGTTAATACACGATAAGTGTCAATATATTAAAATTAGAATTGATCATTTTACTTGTATTTGTGCTTATAATGAATGATTACATCCTCACAGTCCCTATGGGATAAAATATAGGGACCAAAGGGTACTTTTCGTCACGCTCATAGGCTACTTTTTTCGCGCTCAAAGGGTAAAAAATTCAGGATAAGTTTATAAGACTTCAAAACAATTCAAGTTAAATTACAACGAATTCGAATGAATTAAAAACAATTTTGAAAGTAAAAAAAAATCCATTTATTTCCGTCAATTTGGAATGAATTTAGAGGAATTTAAGATAAACCAGAAGAATTCGATAAAATTCATAAAAATTCAAGGTGAATTAAAAAAAATTTAATGAATTGAAAACAATTTTAAAATCTGAAGAAACTTTTATGAATTCAATAACTTTGAAATGAGCTTACACAAATTCAAGGGAATTCAAAACAATGTTACGAAATGCCTAAGAATTCAAGTTGAGGTTAAAAGAATTCAGGATCAATTAAATAAAAACTTTTAAAAATTAAAAAAAAATGCATTGAATTAAATATAATTGAGGAAATTTAGAATAATTCAAGTGAAGTAAAAAAATTCAAGGAAATCCCAAATAATTTAAAAGAATTCAGGATGAATTTCAAAAAAAAAATTCAAATCTCTTCAAATCTTTGAAACCCTACTAATTTCTAACTAAAAAAATTACTAATATCTGCAAAACAATTCAAAAAAATGCATGTTAATTGGAAAAAGTTTTAAAAATCGAAAAAATCCATTTATTTTGATAAAATTTGAGTGAATTTAGAGAAATTTAAGGGAAATGAGAAGAATTCGATGAAATGCATAAAAATGCAACGTGAATTAAAAAAAATTCAAATGAATTGACAAAAAATTTAAAATATGTAAAAATTCATTGAATTGAGTAAGTTTGAAATGAATGTTAGAAAAAATTAAAGAGAATTCAAAAGAATTTGATGAATTGCCTAAAAATTTAAGGTGAGTTTTATTCACTTCATGATGAATTAAACAAAAACTTAAAAAAATTCCATTGACCTGAGTAAAATTGAGTGCATCTAGAAGAATTCAAAAGGACTTAAAAGAATTCAGGATAAATCAATAAGAATTCAGGGCGAATTCCAAATGAATTGCAAAAAATATTGGAAAATCTCTTGAAATCTTTGAAACCCTACGAAATCCCTCACTTCTTGTGAATAAATTCTTTGAAATCCATTAAAATATTAAAATCCCTTAAAATTATTGAAACCCTTGGAAATCCCTTGAAATTGTTTAAATCTCTTGAAAATGCCTCGGAATCTTTTAAAATACCTTACAATATTTCAAAGTCTTTGAAATCCCTTCAAACTATTGAAATAAATAAAAAATTTCTGGGAATTGTTAAAATTTCCTAAAATATTTCCAATCATTTGAATCTTTTGAAATCCCTTGAACCTTTTTAAAGCTCTTGAAAATGCATGGGAATCTTTTAAAATACCCTAAAATATTTCAAATCCTTTGAAATCCTATTAAATTACTGAAATCAATTAACAATTTCTTTATTATTATACCATTAAGCCATTTCCCTTTCGGGGTAGGCGTGACTTGCTCGGTTCGAGAATAGTAGTGTGCATATGGGTATATAGGTATAAGGTAGGTAGGTATATAGGTATGAGGTAGATAGGTATATAAGTGTTAGGTATATATATTTTAGATTGATCTGGAATTCTCGTGTTATTTATTTAAATGACACGTTTATTCCGCAACACTGCTCCGACCCAGGTTGCTGATCAATCTCTCTAGCGATCACCCCAAGTGAAGAGCCTCGCAAAATTGTTATGTATGGTTCTCCACTTGGGCCCATTAGTATCCAAGATCTTTGTTTCAGGCGTCATTCATTCTACTGTCACTCTGTTTACAAACTATTTGTCGCCACACTTTTCTGTCCTGGCATACTACTCTAGCTTCCTTCACGTCCATGCATTTTTTCATGCAAGCTCTTGTGTTTCTATGGCTTCTTATGTCTCTACGGATTAATGTCTCATTTACAAATTCTAACCATTCTTTCGGCGGTCTACCTCTAGGCATTCTGCCATTTACTTTACCTTTATACACTTGTTTGGTCAGTCGTTGATCTTTCATTCTTTCAAGATGTCCGAACCATCTTAACTGTATTCTTTCCCATGTGTCAACTATTGTCTCTTTTGCACCACATTCTTTGAGGATTGTCTCGTTTCGGACTTTGTCCATCAGTGTTTTCCCGCATATTATGCGCAGAGGTTTCATGCCGATCGCGTTAATTTTACTCCTGTCCGTTTCTTGACAGGTCCATGTCTCGCTACCGTATAGTACAGTCGGTACGAATATAGAATTGTGTATGGCCATTTTAGCTTTTTTTGATATGTTTTTATTTGTTAGGATGGACCCTGCTCTACCGATAACCTGTTTACCCTTATTTATGCGCCTATCTAACTCCCCATCTATTTTTCCGTCGCTAGTGAATAGACTACCTAGATATACGTACTTGTCAACTTGTTCTAATCTCTCATCATTTAGGACAATGTTGCACATTGTTTTCTCACTCTTTCCCTCAAACACCATGATTTTTGTTTTATTTACGTTAATTTTGAGTCCCATGTCCTTCATGCTTGTATGAAGTTTATTCAACATTCTTTGCAAGTCCTCGACTGATTCTGCCATAACAATCTTGTCATCTGCGAAAGCTAACCCACGTACCTTAACTGTTTGGAGATCTACACCTTCTTCGTCGAAGAGTGCAGTTCTTAGACACTTATCCATGAATATGATAAATAGCCACGAGGACATAACGCATCCTTGTTTCACGCCTTGCGTAATATCGAACCAGTCACTCAGTCTCCCGTTTACCCTTACGCTCGCTTTACTACCTGTATATATTGTTTTTATTGCTTGCAGGAGCCCTCAATCTTTTAAAATAACCTAGCATATTTCTAATCCCATAAAATCTTTTGAAATACCTTGAAAGTTTTTAAAGCTCTAGAAAATGGCAAGGAATTTGAAAAATACCTTAAAATATTTCAAATCCTTTGGTCATTTTATCAATTAATGTGCAGAACCAATTATATAAAAACTTTTAAAAATTCACAAAAATCACAAAGAAAAAATTTCAAAGAACGCAGGCCTCAAATAAGAAAGTTCATTGCCTCACTGCCCGATTCGGGTAGTGTTTCTAGGTGGATATTTACTACCAATGTGGGCCCACCACACCCACGACGGGCCAACAGCACGCAGTATTTCCTGAACGGTCACCCATCCAAGTACTAACCGCGCCCAATAATGCTTAACTTCAGTGATCTTACGAGAACTGGTGTTTTCAGCGTGGTATCGCCGTTGGCTTTTAACCAATTTCAAAATAAATTGTTTAAACAATTTATTATTATCGATAGTAACTTTCTGTTAGAATAGTTAGAAAGTCGCGTTTTTTTCGAATTTTTAACTTGCTTTCAACTTTTCAGTTGGAGCGAAGCAATAATAAATTAAATTTATCAGAAATAATTGTTTAAACGATTTATTATTATTTATAACAATATTCTCTTAGAATAATGCTAGAAAGTTAGGACTTTTTCTGAAATGTTCAACTTTTTGTCCGCTTTTTTTCTTAGAGTGACTTATTAATTAATACGATTTAACAAAAAGAATTGTTTAAACAAATTGCTATTATTTTTAGTAATATTTTCTTGGAATAATGCTAGAAAGTTGCAGTTTTTTCTTAAATTTTCAACTTTTTATCCACTTTTCAATTACAGTGAGGTAATAATTAATACAATTTACAAACATAATTGTTTAAACAAATTCTTATTGTTTATAACTATCTTCTCCTATAGTGATACTACATAGTTGCCGTTTTCTCTGAAATTTACAACTTTTTGTCAACATTTTAGTTAGAGTAAGGTAATAATTAAATAAAGTATTTGTTGGAACAATTTATTATTGTTTATAACTATCTTCTTTTAGAGTAATGATCGAATATTGCAGTTTTTTCTTAAATTTTCATTTTTTTTCGGCTTTTCAGTTATGAAAAGCTCTGAAGTTATGAATTGTTTTGCAATAAACTTCGTGTTGTAATTCAAAACAAAGATTTTACCTACTTTTACCTACGTCTAGTTATTCCATCCTTTGGTGTTATATCTACTGTAAGATAGCCTTTTTGCATAGATTGATATTTTTAAAACACGAGGAAACGAGAAAAAAGACTTCATTTCGAAAAAAATAGAATACTTTTTAAAGAATGATTCTTGTAATGATCATTTATAATTTATTTATAAATAAAAAGTCAAAGAAAAGCTGAAAATTTCAGAAAAAATCGAAACTTTCTAGCATTACTCTGAGAGAAGATAGTTTTAAACAATAATAAATTGTTTAAACAATATTTGTTAACTGGCAATAATTATTACCTCATTAGGCAAGAACTGGACAAAAACTTAACAATTTCAGAAAAAACGCAGCTATCTAGCATTATTATAGGAGAAGATAGTTATGAATAATAATCATTTGTTTAAAAAATTATGTTTGTGAGAAAAATTAGAAAATTCGATTTTATGAAAAAATACTGGCCACAAAAGTGATTTAGCCTGCATAAAACTCACAAGATGTCTTCCTGATGAAAGTACAAAATTCGAGAAAAAATTGGTAAAAAATATAAGTGTGCGTTTTTTGAGAAAATCGACCTCTTTTGAAATCGATTCGATCTTTGCAAATTTTTAATTTATTTTTCTCAGACTAATTTACTTGAAAAAAGGAGAAAAATTTACCTGTTTAAACCGAAGAAGTGACCGAAGGTGACTAATTTATAACCCAAAAATTGACTAATGTCCATTTATAATTTCACTAATTAAATAAGGTGATAAATTTGTTTTTACATCAAAAAAATTCTATGAAATTTATAAGAACTCCAGGCGTATTTGAACGAATTCAGGATAAGTTTATAAGACCTAAAAACAGTTCAAGTTAAATTTTAAATAATTCAAATGAGAACAATTCGATGAAATTCATAAAAATTCAAGGTGAATTAAAAAAAAATCAAGTAAATAGGAAAAAATTTAAAAATATGAAAAGATTCATTGAATTTAGTAAGTTTGGAATAAGTTTAGAAAAATTTAAAGAAATTCAAAAGAATTTGATGAAATGTCTCAGAATCCATGGTGAGTTAAAAAGACTTCAAGATGAATTAAAAAAAATTAATCCATTGCATTCAGTAGAATTGAGTGAAACGATTCTAGTTAAATTCAAAAGAATTCAAATAAAATGAAATTGATTTTTTTTTTAAATTAAAAGAATCCATTTATTTCAGTAACAATAGAGTGAATTTAGAGGAATTTAAGGTAAACGAGAAGAATGCAATAATAGTCATAAAAATTCAAGGTGAATTTGAAAAAAAAATCAAATGAAGTGATAAGAAGTTAAAAATATAAACAAACTTCATTGAATTCTGTATGTTTGAAACAAGCTTAGAAAAATTTATAAGTAGAATTGAGTAAATTAAAAAGAATTCAAGTAAATTAAAAACTTCCAAAGAATTTAAAAGAATTTAGGGTGAATTCCAAAAAATAATTTCAAATCTCTTCAAATCTTTGAAACCCTACTAATTTCTAACAAACAAAAAATGACTAATGACTACAAAAAAATTCAAAAGAGTTCAAATGAATTAGAAAAAAAAATTTATTCAAAAAAATCCATTTATTTCAGGAAAACTTGAGTGAATTTAGAGAAATTTAAAGGAAACGAGAATTGGATAAAATTAATTAAAAAATCCAACTGAATTTAAAATACAATTAAGTAAATTAAAAAAAAATTAAAAATATGGAAAAATGCATTGAATTGAGTAAGTTTGAAATGAGTTTAGAAAAATTAAAGAGAATTTAAAAGAATTTGATGAAGAATTTAAGATGAGTTTTAAAGATTTCAAGATGAATTAAACAAAAACTTTTTAAAAATCCATTCAATTGAGTGAACTTAGAAGAATTCAAAAGAATTAAAAATAATTCAGAATAAATTAATAATTCAGGGTGAATAAATTATTTAAAATCCATTAAAATATTATAAAATCACTTGAAACTTTTTAAAATATCTTAAAACCTTGTAGGTTCTGTAAAATCCTTCCATATCTTTCGAAATTCTCGGAAATTATTTAAAATCACATGCAAACATTTTTAAATCCCTTAAAATTATTAAAACCCTTGGAAATATGTGGGCATTGTTTAAATCTCTTGAAAATGCCTTGGAATCTTTTAAAATAACCTAAAATATTTTAAAGTCTTTGAAATCCCTTCAAATTACTGAAATAAATAAAAAAAATTCTGGGAATCTTTTAAAAATTCCTAAAATATTTCAAATCCTTTGATATCTTTTGAAATCCCTGGGCATTTTTCAAAGCCCTTGAAAAAACCTGAGAATCTTTTAAAATAACCTAAAATATTTCAAATCTTTTTAAATCCTTTTAAATTTTTTTAAGTTTTGGAAATGCCAAGATATTTGCAAAAATACCTTAAAATATTTCAAATCCTTTGATCATTTTACCAACTGATCTTCAAGATCAATTAAATAAAAACTTTTTAAAAATCAAAAAAATCCATCGAGTTTGGTAGAACTTGGTAAATTTAGAAGAATTCAAGCGAATTAAATATATTCAAAAGAATTTCAAAGAATTGAAAAGAATTCAAGATAAATTAATATGAATTCAGGGTGAATTCCAAAAAATAATTTCAAATCTCTTCGAATTTTTGAAACCCTGCAAAATACCCCACTTCTCGTGAATAAATTCATGAAACTCCACTAAAATATTATAAAGTCCCGTGAAATTCTATGATGATATTTCCTGAAATCCTAGAAAATATATTGAAATGCCTTAAAGTTTTAAAAATAGCCTAAAATCTTTAAAATCCCTTCAAATTATTTAAATCTATTAAAAAATTCTCGGAATCTTTAAGAATACCCTGAAATATTTCAAAAGAATTCAAGACAATTCAAGACAAGACAAAAAACAAAAAGAGACTAAAAAGTGATTTGAGAAAAAAGTGACTAATAGTGACTGTGTGGCAGCCCTGATTATTTTTGACAGTTACTTGTTACAGGAATGTCCCTGATTTTTCATATTTTTTTCAAAATGCCTGACTCTTGGAAGCTTTCATTTTATAATTTTGTTTAAATTCCATTATGGGCTGTAAATAGGGTACCATAGGGACCAAATCTTGAAAATAGGGTACTTAAGGGACTTTAGCTGAATATAGGATACAATAGGGGATATAGGGACCGGTCTGTGAGGCCTGAATACATTTAATAATGATTAGAAAGAAATGTGCAATTAGGATGGAATACTTTATAATGACAAATTGTGCGACAAAAATTAGTGAATTAGTGATAAAATGATGAGCTTTCATTTGTTCAGTGTCTGGTGATATCCCAAAGAATTTTGGAGATATTCAGCGATTAATCAGAGTTGATTAGTGCGCTTAATCAGCCTTGCACTAAGAGGAGCTGACTTAATCTCAATAGGGCATAAAACAGTCATTACAGATGGCCCGGCGTGTGACAACACGATGTAAATAAAATATAAAGTGCTACCCTGAATGCTTCCGTGATAAGGACATTTTTAGGTATTTTATCACACTTGAATTATCAATGGGGTGTTACCAAAACTGAAGGACTTTCCTTTTTTGGAAATAAAAAAGTATACAAGCTTCACAGGGCGAAAGTCACATTTTTTTACATAGACAGGCCTCACAGTCCCTTTGGGATTAAATACAGGGACCAAAGGGTACTTTCTGTCACGTTCTTAGGGTACTTTTTTGTGCTCAAAGGGAATCAAATTCAGGATAAATTCATAAGATTTCATAAGATTTCAAAAGAATTCAAATGAATTCAAAACAAAATTTTTAATCAAAAAATTCCATTGATTTCCATAAAATTGGAATGAATTTAGAGGAATTTAAGGTAAACTAGAAGAATTCGATGAAATTCATAAAAAATCAAGGTGAATTAAAAAAAAAATTAATGAATTGAAAACAATTTTAAAATATGAAGAAACTTTTATGAATTCAGTAACTTACAAATGAGATTAGAAAAATTCAAGGGAATTCAAAAGAATTTTATGAAATGCCTATGAAATTCAAGGTGAGGTTAAAACACTTCAGGATCAATTAAACTAGCTGTGAATTCGATCTCGAGTGTTTCCACTTTGTTTGTATTTATAATTATATGGTGCTCATTTCACGAGCACTTTGCTTCCCGTTAGCAAATGTATTTGCTTCCTCATAGAGGAAGCATTAGTTATTTTTTTCAATAATAGAAAAATCAAAGTCTTCATTTTGATCAATTTAAAAATAGAAATGTACAAAAAATCCAAAACTACAAAATAATACAAAAAAAATTTTAACACAAAGACAAATCAGACAAATCAAATTTTATATTCGAAATGATAATTTTGCGAGCTGTAAAAGGGATGGGAAAAGTTCTGTAGCACCCTATCCCTTTCCCAGCTTTATGATTTCTTTAAAAAATTGTCAGAATTACCCTATTTGAAAACTTAGGATCCAAAAGTCTTTTCTATTCATGCGTCAACTTTGAATTATGTCAATGAAAAAAGTTTTTCTGTTTGAAGCAGATGAATCAAATATTATAAATGAGCATAACTTCCTTAATCTTCAATAAAGTGTATTAATATTATAGATCAATCGATTTGCCTTGAATCAAGGAATCTTTTCCGTTCTTGCATAGAACATTGTATTAGACATTTTTAAATTAGGGAAGGTTCAATTGAATGAATTTACAAATTTTTGAATATGTTACCATTACAAAGCTTCCTCTATGAGGAAGCAATAAAAACTTTTAAAAATTAAAAAAAATCCATTGAATTAAGTATGTATGTATGTATGTATACCATTAAGCCATTTCCCAATTTCGGGGTAGGCGTGACACTACCCGATTCGGGTAGTGTTTCTAGGTTGATAACTTGTAGTAAATAACTACTCTTAGTGAAGTAAAAAATTCAAGGGAATCCAAAAGAATTAAAAAGAATTCAGGGTGAATTTTAAAAAATAATTTCAAATCTCTTCAAATCTTTGAAACCCTACTAATTTGTAACTAAAAAAATTAAAAAATTAAAATGAATTGGAAAAAGTTTTAAAAATCGAAAAAATCCATTTATTTTTGTAAAATTTGAGTCAATTTAGAGGAATTTAAGGGAAACGAGAAGAATTCGATGAAATGCATAAAAATTCATGGTGAATTAAAAAAAAAATCAAATGAATTGACAAAAATTTAAAAATATGAAATAATTCATTGAATTGAGTAAGTTTGAAATGAATTTTAGAACAAATTAAAAAGAATTCAAAAGAATTTGATGAAATTCCTAAAAACTTAAGGTGAGTTTTAATGACTTCAAGATGAATTGAACAAAACCTTTTAAAAAATCAATTGACCTGAGTAAAATTGAGTGCATCTAGAAGAATTCAAAAGGATTTAAAAGAATTCAGGATAAATTAATAAGACTTCAAAACAATTCAAGTTAAATTCCAACGAATTCGAATGAATTGAAAACAATTTTAAAATCTGAAGAAACTTTTATGAATTCAGTAACTTTGAAATGAGCTTAGAAAAATTCAAGGGAATTCAAAAGAATTTTATGAAATGCCTAAGAATTCAAGGTGAGGTTAAAAGACTTCAGGATCAATTCAATAAAAACTTAAAATGTTTTTTTTTAATCCATTGAATTAAGTATAATTGAGTAAATTTAGAATAATTCAAGTGAAGTAAAAAAATTGAAGGCAATTCCAAAGAATTTAAAAGAATTCAGGGTGAATTTCAAAAAATAATTTCAAATCTCTTCAAATCTTTGGAACCCTGCTAATTTCTAAGTAAAAAAATGACTAATGACTACAAAACAATTAAAAAAATTCAAATGAATTTGAAAAAGTTTTAAAAATCGAAGAAATCCATTTATTTCTGTAGAATTTGAGTAAGTTTAGAGGAATTTAAGGGAAACGAGAAGAATTCGATGAAATGCATAAAAATTCAAGGTGAATGAAAAAAAAAATCAAATGAATTGACAAAAATTTAAAAATAAGAAAAAAAATTAAAATATGAAAAAATTCATTGAATTGAGGAAGTTTGAAATGAATTTTAGAACAAATTAAAGAGAATTCAAAAGAATTTGATAAAATTCATAAAAACTTAAGGTGAGTTTTAATGACTTCAAGATGAATTGAACAAAACCTTTTAAAAAATCCATTGACCTGAGTAAAATTGAGTGCATCTAGAAGAATTCAAAAGGATTGAAAAGAATTCAGGATAAATTAATAAGACTTCAAAACAATTCAAGTTAAATTCCAACGAATTCGAATGAATTAAAAACAATTTTAAGTCAAAAAAATTCCATTTATTTCCGTCAAATTGGAATGAATTTAGAGGAATTTAAGATAAACCAGAAAAATTCGATAAAATTCATGAAAATTCTAGGTGAATTAAAAAAAAATTTAATGAATTGAAAACAATTTTAAAATCTGAAGAAACTTTTATGAATTCAGTAACTTTGAAATGAGCTTAGAAAAATTCAAGGGAATTCAAAAGAATGTTACTAAATGCCTAAGAATTCAAGTTGAGGTTAAAAGAATTCAGGATCAATTAAATAAAAACTTTTAAAAATTAAAATAAAAAGTTCATTGAATTAAATATAATTGAGTAAATTTAGAATAATTCAAGTGAAGTAAAAAAATGCAAGGGAATTCCAAATAATTTAAAAGAATTCAGGATGAATTTCAAAAAAATAATTTCAAATCTCTTCAAATCTTTGAAACCCCACTAATTTCTACCTAAAAAAAATTACTAATATCTACAAAACAATTCGAAAAAATTCATGTGAATTGGAAAAAGTTTTAAAAATCGAAAAAATCCATTTATTTTTGTAAAATTTGAGTCAATTTAGAGTTTCCCTTAAATTTTAAGGGAAACGAGAAGAATTCGATGAAATGTATAAAAATTCAAGGTGAATTAAAAAAAATCAAATGAATTGACAAAAATGTAAAAATATGAAAAAATTCATTGAATTGAGTGAGTTTGAAATTAATTTTAGAAAAATTAAAGAGAATTCAAAAGAATTTGATGAAATTCCTAAAAACTTAAGGTGAGTTTTAATGACTTCAAGATGAATTCAACAAAACCTTTTAAAAAATCCATTGACCTGAGTAAAATTGAGTGCATCTAGAAGAATTCAAAAGGATTTAAAAGAATTCAGGATAAATTAATAAGAATTCAGGGCGAATTCCAAATGAATTGCAAACAATATTGGAAAATCTCTTAAAATCTTTGAAACCCTACGAAATCCCTCACTTCTGCTGAAAAAATTCTTTGAAATCCATTAAAATATTAAAATTCCTTTAAATTATTAAAACCCTTGGAAATCACTTGAAATTGTTTAAGTCTCTTGAAAATATCTTCGAATCTTTTAAAATGCCTTAAAATATTTCAAAGTCTTTGAAATCCCTTCAAACTATTGGAATAAATAAAAAAAATCTAGGAATCGTTAAAATTTCCTAAAATATTTCCAATCCTTTGAATCTTTTGAACTCCCTTGAAACTTTTTAAAGCTCTTGAAAATGCCTGGGAATCTTTTGAAATACCTTAAAATATTTTAAATCCTTTGAAATTCCATTGAATTACTGAAATCAATTTAAAATTTCTTTGTAATCTTTTCAATTATCCTAAAATATTTCAAATCCTTTTAAATCTTTTCAAATCCCTTGCAATTTTCCAAAGCTCTTGAAAATGCCAAGGAATTTGAAAAAATACATTAAAATACCTCAAATCCTTTGATCATTTTATCAATTGGCCATCAGGATCAATTAAATAAAAACTTTTAAAAATTAAAAAAAAAATACATTGGATTAAGTAGAATTGAGTAAATTTAGAAGAATTTAATTGAATTAAAATAATTCAAAAGAAATCCAGATAGTTTAATTTTTACCTTTTTTAAATTTTAGACTCAATTTTTAATTTCTTAATTTCAAATCTTCCTTTAGAATCATTATTCATTCTTGAAATTTTCCAAGCAAATATTTTTCAATTTGAAATGATTTATTTGTTGAAATTTTCAACTAAATCGGACAATTTTAATATATTACATTGAAAATTAAAATAAAGAATACAAAACAAGATTGCTGTAATATAATGATTCCATTTTTTGATATTGTACAATTTTAAGCTTTTCAATTCGAAATTGCTTTATATTTATAAATAAAATTATTAAATTCAAACTAGACTATCAAGGCGTTTAATATAAAATTTTGGAATATTTAATAGCGGGATTTTCCTCACATTAATCTAAAAATTAATTTTAGAAAAAGTTTCAGTTTTAAAGCCTCAAAGATCAAACTGATTTAGAATTGCGCATTCAAAACTAAAATTTTAAATTAAAATTATAGAAATTTTGAAGACGATAACTATATATTATTAATAAGTATCATATCATGTAGTATAAAGTGTCATTCAAAACGACTGGATAGACTTTTTTACTAAAAAATGCGGATTGCGAAGATTGCGGAATTTTGAGAATAGAATTTCACGGATTTTCAAAATCGGTTTTGGATAGCGATTAAAAATAGAATTTTCCTTTTTCTACAAAAAGAAAATTTTGCTTCTGAGATATTGAATGAGAATAAAAAAGGTTTGATCAAAAAAATAATTCTATTCCTAGAAAATAAAAATTAAATCTCGCGGTATCAAAGTGTAGGAGATTTTTTTGTTGTTAAAAATATAAAAATAAAGATGAAAATTTTTATTTCATTAAATGATAATAACTTGCATTTGAACTTTGTATTGTGTTATGTTTTTTATCAGAAAGAAAGGCTGAATGGTATGTTTTGAAATTAAATGATAAGCATGTAATTATCTGGGATTCCCAATTTTACTACATATTGAAATGCGAAACGTAAGCAAACTGAATGAACAGGATGGAAAATTCGCTAATCAATTTTTCTAAATATTTCAACAGATTAAAAATATTTCTGATTTGGAACCGGGAATTTTGGAAAAGAATTATAATTCTGAGCTGGCACATTAGATAATTTTTGGATATTATAATTTTGAAATTGAACAGGCATTTTTTAATTCCCTTCTTCAAATCAGAAAATTATTTTCCAAAATTCCCGTTCCATGCCAAAAATTCTCTGTTCTAATTTAAATGATAATTCTTTGTTTCTAACTGAAAATTATAATTCTTTACGGGAATTTCCTGTTCCAAATCACAATTACATTTACTTTCAAAAACGTCCTGTTCAAAGTCAGAATTCTATTTATTTAGAACATTTTTTATTATAATTCAGAAGTATAGTAACTCTGTTTTCTAAAATTTGGAAGAGGACAGTTTAAAATTCTAGAACATTTTTATGAGCAAACATTTTTTTTTTAATTTCGACAAATTCTGATTTGGAAGAAGGAATTTTCAAAATCTGACGAATTCTGATTTGGGACAGGGATTTTTTTTTAATTCCCTTCTAAATCAGAAATTAAATTCTTTTCCGGCATTTTCCTTCGATAAGCAAAATTTCCTATTCCGAGTAAAATTTCAATTCTTTACGAAAACTACCTGTCCAAATATAAAAATTATAATTCTTAACGAAATTCCCTGTTCTAAAGTGAAACTAAAATGAAAATTATAATTCTTTATGGAAATTCGAAGTTCTAACTCGAAATTAAAATTCTTTTAGAAAATTCACTGTCCCAAAGTAAAAATTTTAATTCTTTGCGTTCAAAACTGAAAAATATAATTCTTGTCGTAAATACCCTGTTCCAAGTCAGGATAATTGTAATTTTTGACGTGAATATTTTCAAGATACGTATCCCTTTTCTCGTTTTTAGCTCAATTGCGAACTGCATAAATAGAACCCAATAAGAAAATTTAGTTTTTTTAATTGAAAGTTAATTCTTTTTTATTGAAAAGTCTACTGTTATATTTTTGGTTCATAATTCACCTCTTTTAGTTAAAAATTCTATCATTTGGTTGAAGATTCAACTATTTCGCTGAAAATTAATTTTTAAACTCAAAAATTAATCTTCTTAACTGAAAATTTGAATAATCCATTTTTGGTTAAAAGCTGATCGTTTTTAGTTGAAAATTCAACTATTAAAGTTTTCATTGAAAGACATTTTTTTTTGTCGAAAATTCAACTACATTTTTTTGTTTTTGTTTTAAATTAATCTTTTATCTGAAAATGTAACCATTCCATTTTTGGTTGAAAATTAACGGCTTTTATTTAAAAATTCAACTTCTTGTTTGAAAGTTGAACTTACTTAAAAATTCATTTTATTCGTTTAAAATTGAACTATTTTATTGAAAATTAGTTGTTTTTTTTTGGCTGAAAATTATTATATTTTTAAACTGATAATTTAACTATTCCATTTATGGTTGAAAATTTATGTGTTTTGTTGTAAATTCGTATTTTTTGGTCAAAAATAATTCGTTTTGATTAAAAATTCAACTACTTGGTTGAAAGTTGAAATACGTAGTAAAAAATTCATTTTATTACTTGAAGATCCATCCATCTCTTTGGTAGAAAATTTTAATACTTTGTTAAAAATTCGTTGTTTTTATTGAAAATGAATTTTTTGAATTGCAAATTTAACTATTTTATTTTTGGTTAAAAATGTATATGTTTTGTTGTTAATTCGTATTTTTTTGTAGAAAATAATTCATTTTTTATTAAAAATTCAAATATTTGGTTGAAAGTTGAACTACTTTGTAAAAAATTCATTTTATTAATTAAGATCTCTTTGGTAGAAAATTTAATTTTTAGTTGAAAACTAATCGTTTTAGTTTAAAATTTAACGATTTGGTTAAAAATGGAATTTTTTGTTATAAAACCCACATTTTCAGGTTGAAAATTCAACTGTTTTGTAAATAATTCGCCTTTTTTGTTGAATTCAACTGTTTTTTATTTAAAATTAAAATATCTTTTTGTTGAAATATCAACTATTCCATTTTTTGTTGAGTATTCATCTTTTTTTGTTAAATTCGACTGTTTTTTATGTAAAATTAAAATCTTGTTGGGTTGAAATACCAATTATTATACTTTTCACGGAGAATTAATCTTTTTTATTGAAAATTCAACTATCTGGATGATGGATAAACTTTTTTTGTAGAAATTCTTTTTTTTTTTGTTGATTCGTCATTTTTGATGAAAGTTCAACTATTTTGTTGAAAATTTAGTTATTTTCTACAAAAATGATTTTTTTGGTAGAAATTTTTTTTATTCAATCTTTTTCGTTTAAGAACTTCACCAAAAACAAAACATTTTGTTAAAAATTCAAATTGTCTAAAAATTCATCATTTTGGCTTAAAAAATCAACTATTTGTTTAAAAATGCAACTTTTTTCCAAAACATTTAAATTTTTAGCCTTAAGACTCAACTATTTCGTTGAAAATGCATCTCTTTTGGTAGAAAATTAATCTTTCTTGTTTGAAAATTCAACTATTTTGTTGAAAATGCAACATGTTTCGACTTCAAATTTTAAGTGTTTCTTTATTGAATTAAATATGGTACCTATACATTCAAAAAGGTCTCAATCAGGGAATCGAAACATAAACAGTCAGGACCGCCTGAACAGTTTCCCGTTGGAATAATATTGCGCAATATACTCGATGAGTACTTGCGCACCGCGGCCCTTCCGAGACTAGCAGTTCTCGGAATTAGTAAACCAAGGGTTAAGAAATCGGGGTTCTGGTGTACATATTTTTTAGAGGTATATCCAAATTTGGACCAAGCAGATTTAATAAAAGTGTCTTATTTTCTGAAAAAAATACCGGATCGAACCATCGCTGATACGGAAATTAAAGCTAAATTGGGTATCCCGTGTAACATCATGTCCAATTATATACATTTTTTTTTGTAACTATGAGTTTGCAATTTTGATACTGGGTCTGTTTTTTATAAGGAAATTATGTGCCGTTTTCTTCTTCCAATCGTAATCAGGAATCCCGTTATTATGGATATCACCTCTACGTCATGCCGTTTAAACCCGAAAAACAGACGAAAAGTGAACTACGTAGAGAATGAAAGATAATATGAATTCGAGATATGACGAAAAGAGGCAGATCGCCTATACATTAAGAGAGAAAAAAATATAGGAATTTTTAATAAAATATTATTTTAAATTTTATACTTTAGGATCCCAATCTATAAGTGCCAAAAGGAAATATTACACAATGAATTGTTTTTAAAGAGAAAAATAATTATTTAAAAACAAAAAGAACTATTTTCAATATTTTACTCAGGATCCAGCCCAATTATTAAAAAGGGCAGGACGATTTTAAAGCAAATTTTTTTAATTAGCAAGATTACCAAGTTTTATAAATAATTCGACTAACTTTAAGAAATTTTAAAAAGATTCAAAATTAATGAGAAGTTGCAAATATTTCAAAACATTTTTTTAAATTGTACATTTTTGAATATTTGCAAATAAAAATGTTGAAGCTTCTTAAGGATTTTGAAAGGTTGCACAATAATAAAAAAATGTTCTTAAAACTCATGGGAAAATTTGAATTGATTTTTTATTTTGAAAAATTAATTTTAAGAATATTTTAAAAGATTACAAAAGATTTTCAAAATTGTCATAACAGAATCTAGCAGATTTTAAGGCAATTTTTTTAAGTTTTTAGATATTTAAGAAAAATTGGAATAATTTTAAAAGACATTCAGAAGGTTTAAAAGTTTTGGAAATGGTTAAAAAATATAATTTGAACTATCAAAAGATTTCCAAAAATTTAAAACAGAATCTAAATTTTTTAAGATTATGAAAAAAAACTTTCGAAGCTTTTTAAGAAGTTTGAAAGGCTTCAAGAAAATAAAAAAACTTTTTTTGAGATTCCTGGGAAAATTTTTAATGACTTTTTATGTTGAATAATTAATTTTTAAAGAAAATTCAAAAAGATATTTGTTTGAGTCAGTTTAAAAGATATCTTCCAAACTTCTAAAAGTAATAAATGTCTTTTAAACTGAAACGAATTTTTCCTCAAATTTTGCAAAATCCTGAACTTTTTCGACATACCTGAAATCTTAAAAAAAATGTTCCAATTGTTTACAAAAATCTTAGGAAAATTATAAATTTATGTAACCTTAAAAACAAATGAACAAATAAACTTGAAAAAGAAATGTTTCTTCTACATTTTTATTTTCTATTGAAAATTATGTATCCCCTAAGATTATAATTTGGGTGACATTTTTTTTATCACTGAAAAATCTTTTTTGGTTAAAAATTGAACTACTTCGTTGAAAATTGGTCTTTTTGGGTTGAAAATTAATCTGTTTTTGTTGAAAATTCCACTATTTTGTTGAAAGTTCGTATTTTTTCGTTAAAAATGCAGCTGGTTGAAAATTAACCGTTTTGATTAAAGATTCACCATTTCAGTTGAAAATGTATTACTTGAAGTTGTTTTATATCTTGAATTAAAAATTTTGAAAATCTACAAATAATGCCTTTTAGTAAGAAAAATTATAGGAAACTTTATGCGAATTTTTTAAAATTATTTAACAAATCTATGAAAATATTGTTTTAATATAAAATCATAAATTTTCGAGGACTTAAAATTTTTGAAAATGTTAGGTTGTTTTAATTTTTTCCGCCACAAATTAGCATTTTGAGAAAAAAAATGATCCTCAAGATTCCCAATTTTCAACAATTTTAGGCTTATTAGCGTTTTATACAAAAAATTGGGATTTTTAAAAAGAAACCATTAGATTTGAATCCAATAATTTTTTTAATTCCATACAATTTACCGGCTTGAACAATTTCGGATTGTGTTTTTCGTTAGGAGAAGAAATCTGTATTAAAAAATCATTAGATTTCAAAAAAGATTTATAATTTCCTAACAATTTTAGGTTACGTTGGCGTTTTACATCGAAAATTGGTATTTTCAAACAAAAATCATTATAATTTGATCCAGATTTTATCGATTTTGGTTTATGTTAGTTTTGTTCGTCGGAAATCGGTATTTTTAAAAATAAAAATAAAATATTTTTCAAATAAAACTCACAAATTTTAACAATTTTAGATTACGTTGACGTTTTACACCGGAAATTGGTATTTTCAAACAAAAACCATTATAATTTGAAGAAGATTTAGGATCTTTTAACAATTCTGGATTATGTTAGCGTGTTTAGTCGCAAATTGGTATTTTTATTTTTTTTTTAATTAGATTTCATAGATGATTCACAACTTTTAACAATTTTAGGTTATGTTTCGCTTTCCACTAGAAATCAGTATTTCTAGTAAAAAAATAATGATATTTCAAAAAAGATTTTACTGTTTTTTGCAATTGTAGGTTTAGCTAGCAGTTTCCGTCATAGATTTCAAAGAAGATTTACAATTTTCGAACAATTTAAGGTTAAGTTAAATTTTTTCACAGAATATTTACAATTTTTCAACAAAAAAGTGAAACAAAAATGATTATATTTCAAAGAAAATTTACAATTTTTTAACTTCAGATTGTGCTGGCATGTTTACATCCGAAACTGGAATTTTTAAACGAAAATCATTAAATTTCAATACAATGATTTTTCTTTAAAATAATAAAATTTACAAACTTGACCAATATCGGATTTTGTTAGTTTTTTTCGTACAGAAATTGAAATTTTTCTTAAAAAATCCAGGGTGTCCAGCGATTCTTAGGAACGAAATTCAAGGTCTTTTCCAGGTTTTCCAGGTCAAGAAGTCAAGTTTTTCCAGGTCTCCTTTTTTTACATCAAATAATAAAATAACCGTTTGCTATACATGTGAAAAAATGAGCCATTTCATTTTTTATTGGTCAACAATTTTCGAAGAAAGCTGAACCATAAATAAACAAATTCTTAATTTTTTGCGAAAAGAAGTCATCTTTGTCAAATCATTTCGAATATTTTGAAGTATTTGTAAAGTCATTGAAATCCTTGAAATCTTTGAAATATTTTGAAATCTTCGTGAATTCGTTGAAATCTTTTGAAGTATTTATAATCTTTCTAAAATCTTTGAGAAATCTATTAGAATCTTTTTAATTTTTTGTAAAATCTTTGAAACCTTGTGAAATTTTTTGAAATCTTGATGAAATATTTGTGAAATCTTTCTTTCATTTTTGTTTATGAAATCTTTTGTGTTCGTTTCAAATCATTGATATCTTTTGAAATCTTCTCAAATTTGTTGAAACTTTTTGAAATCGTTTAAAATTTTTTGAAATCTTTGAAATCTGGTGTTCGAAATCTTTGAAATTCTTGAAATCTTTTGTGTTTGTTTGAAGTCACTGGAATATTTGAACTATTTGTGAAATCTTTTGGAGTCTTCTAAGAAAATTTGAAAACTTTTAAAATCTTTGAAATGTTTGAAAATCATTTAAATGTGATGTACTGTACCTATTTTGAAATCTTTCGAAATCCTTATGAAATCTTTGAAATATTTGTGAAATATTTCTTAAATCTTTTGTACTCGTTTGAAATCATTGAAACATTAAAAATTTCTGTGAAATCTTTTGAAATCGTTTCGAATCTTTGAAATGTTTTGACATCTTTGAAATTCTAGTCTTCTTTTGAAATCTTAAGCAAATTTTTATGCAATTTTTGACATGTTTGTGAAATCTTCTGTATCTTTGAAAAATCTTTTAGAATCTTTAAAAATTTTTGTAAAATCTTTGAAATCTTTGAGATCTTTGTCAAATTTTTTGAAATCTTTATGAAATCTTAGAAATATTTGTGAAATCTTTCTTTAATATTTCTGGGTGAAATCTTTTGTGTTCGTTTCGAATCTTTGAAAATTTTTGAAATCTTCTCTTTGTTGAAACTTTTTGAAAAGCATTTAAAATCTTTGAAATGTTTTGAAATCTTTGAAATCTAGTGTACTGTACCCTTTTTGAAATTTTTGAAATTCTTGAAATCTTTTGAAATCCTTAAGAATTCTTTGAAATATTTGTGCAGTTTTTGCATTCTTTTGCTATTACTTGAATACTTCAAGTCTTTGGGAAAACTTTTTGAATCTTCTGAAAAATTTTGAAATTGTTTCAAATTTTTATGAAATCTTTCAAATTTTTGTAAAATCTTTCTGAAATCTTTTGTATTAATTTAAAATCATTAAAATATTTGAAATCTTTTTAAATTTTCTAAAAATATTTTAAATTTTCAAATCTTTGAAATGTTTTGGAATCTTAGAAACCTGGTTTGCTGTAGTCTTGTTGAAATCATTCAAATTCTTGAAATATTTTCAAATCCTTATAAATTCCTTGAAATATTTGTAAAATCTTTCTGAAATCTTTTGTATTTGTTTAAAATCACTGGAATATTTGAAACCTTTTTGAAATCTTTTGAAATCTTCTAAACAAATTTTAAATCGTTTGAAATCTTTGAAATGTTTTAACATTTTTGAAATCTAGTTTACTCTACCCTTTTTAAAATCTTCAAATCCTTGAAATCTTTTGAAAGTTTTAAAATCTTTGTGAAATGTTCGAAATCTTTGGGAAATTTTTGTGAAATCTTTTAAATGTAGTGTACACGCCTTTTTGAACATTTGAAATCCTTGAAATCTTTTAAATCTTTGTGAAATCTTTTGAATTCTTCTCAAATGTTTGGAAACCTTTTGAAATCGTTTTAAATCTTTGAAATGCTTTTTCTTTGAAATCTGGTGCACTGTACTCTCTTTCAAATATTTGAAATCCATTAAATGTTTTAAAATCTTTGTGAAATCTTTGATATTTTGTGTTAACGCTTTTTTTAAATCTTTGAAATCCGTGGAATCTTTGTGAAATGTTGAAAATATTTTAAAATATTTGGTAACCTTTTGAAATCTGATGTACACTAAAAAATCGAGTGGTCAACCCCTCGAAAAATCCGTTGCACCCTGGCTAATTCTAATCCTGAAACTGAACTAACATCGAAATTTTCAACTAATAATTTTTATAATTTGTAAGTTGAATATCACAAAAAAATGTATACTTTAACATTCTATATTATCGGAGACAACATTAAAAACTTATAGAATTATTCACAATATTAAAGTCTGTTCATTTCAATCTATCAAATAATTGGTACAGTCTACAAAAAGTGCCTCAACATCTCTTTATTTACTCTGTAATGAACAAAAGATAAATTATATCTTGATAAATGAAAAACTTTTCAGTAGCAAGATTTTTTCTAAACGAGATGTTTCTTTCATAATAGACTAAAATATTTAAATTACTTTTCGCATTTCAATAAAATTACTGTTTTGAGAGCAAAAAAATAATTCAAATTCAAGGTTCTCGTGAAAAATTCAAGGAGATTTCCAGGTTTTCAAGCTTAAAAAAAATTCAAGGAGAATTCCAGGTTTTCAAGGTCGCTGGACACCCTGAAATCATTAAATTTCGAAGAAGATTCATAATTTTTAAACAAAATTTTAATTACGTTCGTACTTTACATCGAAAATTGGGCATTTTTAAACAAGAATCATAATTTGAACACGATTTAGATTCATTTAAAAAACTTTTCAACAGTTAAAAATTGAGAAATTCAGTTCTCAACACTGGTTTTTGCAACTGTTGAAAATTGAAGAAATTTTTTTTTTAATTTTCAAACTGTTGTAAATTGAACTGATGAGAATTCAATAAATTAAAAAAATATTTGAAAGAAGTCGATTTTTTCGAAAATAGGTTGCCATTGGCAAATAATGTTTTGGCAAATTAATAGTCAACCAATGGAATCTCAGTAGGGAATGTATGAGATTAAAGAAAAAAATTCTAACTCTGATTATTTCCTTGTTCAACAAAAAAATTAGGTTTAAAAAAAGATTTACAATCCTAAACAATTTTTTGTTACGTTATATTAACGGTTTTCGTTTAAAATTGTTATTGTTGATAAAATATCATTAAATTTCATAGAATATTTACAATAATTGAACAAAAATGCATCAGTTTGATTGTCTATATATTGGACAAAAATATTATATATCAATTATAAAGATAAGATATAAATTTGCATCAATTATCGAAAATATTGTCCTTGTTTTTCTATTATTTTAGACTATAGATACAATGAAATATAAAAATTGTGTGAGACAACAAATAATAATTGCGCTTATAGCGCTCGTGTTTGTTTCCTAGTAATCTCAAAATCTTGAAAGAAAAAAACTAAAACCTTTAAAATTCATTTTCATCATACTCGAATTTATTCATCTTGAAGTGATTTAACTTTTTTCTCTCTTTGTTTTGGAATGATCTGGTTTAAAAATATCTTCAATCTTTATCCGCCATATCCTGTTTCTATAAATCATAAAATAAAATTCAATGCCAATACATTTGCATTATCAAAAGTAGAGATCCACGTGCTGATGATTGAAGTCGTGAGCTAAAGTTCGAAAAAAGAGAGAGAGGAGAAAAAACTAATTGATGGAACTAAGCAGGCTCTCCCTTGGGAAATTTTTTCTGAAGTTCACGCCCATAATTTTTATAAGAAAAATAGACAAGGATACATTTAATTATCTAGCAAAGAAAAATGTCAATTTAAGAAAAATAAATTATATAAATAATGGAAAAATCAAATTTTCGGGAAAATCCAACATTGATGATAATCCTAGCCTCGGTTATAAAAAAAAACTTTGGAATTTGTTTATCCCTTAATGCATGTTTATTACTTTACCGGTACTAATGAGTGAAATTAATTCGCAATGTTCTGCTTTCATGAAAGAAATAATCATACAATGTTTTAATCAGTCACAATTCTCTTGATAATTGTCATTAATAAGAAGATTGAGTTATATCCTCTTACAATAATCTTAAGAATTCTGAACTCCATACATATTTCCAAAATCAGACTTTCTTACGAAAATAACAAACAGCAGTTTAATAGAGATAATCAGGAATTTGATAATGAATTTTAATTATTAAAAAAAGGAACCCATTGAGAACTTGCTAAAAATAAGATAAAAACTTTCCGATAAGAAAACTGCTGCAGTAATATCACTCAAAGTATAATCCCACAAAATTACTTTATCCGCCAGATAAAAATTTAATATTTTTTTTATTTTTGCAATGCAAATATTCAAATTGAGACCTACGTAAAAATTACAAGACACAAAGTCTTTTTTAATACGTGGATGTTTTTTAGCTGTGATTTTTATAAATTTTCAATATTTAAAATTGAATTACATTAACATTTTCAAACTATCCAAGACTTTATATTTAGGTCAAAAATCCAGAAAGAGTTCATTTACATCCAAATAACTGAATTTTCAACTGAAATGATGAATTCCAAAAAACATGAATTCTCAACGAAACATATGTAATAGTTGATACCTCAAACAAAAGATTAATTTTCAATTAAAAATATAATTTTTCTACAAAAAATGAAATAGTTACATTTTCAGTTCAAAAATAATTATCACGCAAAAAAAACTAATTCAAAAATAATGTTCAAACGAATAGTTAAATTTTCTACCAAAGACATGAATTTTTAACTAAACAGACGAATTTTCAACAAAAAAGTTCAACATTCAATCAAAAAGTTTAATTTTCTACAAACTTTTTGAATTTTCCAGCCAAAAAGACAAATTTTCTACAAAACAGTAAAATTTTCAACAAAAAAGTTAATTTATGATGAATCTTCAAACAAAAAATGAATTTTCAACAAAATAGTTTGTTCATAGCCAAAACAGATTAATTTTCAACCAAACAGATGCATTTTTAGCCAAAATTGATAAATTTTCAACAAAGAAGATTAATTTTCTACCATAAAAAACGAACTTTAAACAAGATACATGAATTTTCAAACAGATAGTTGCATTTTTCACAGGAAAAGATCAATTTTCAATTTAAAATATCTTTTTTCAAAAAAAAAAAAAAAAAAAAAAAGAATGGAATGGAATAGGTACATTTTCAAAAAAATTAGCTATTAAGCAAATAAAACGAATTTTTAAAAGAATATTCAAAATTTCATCTAAAAGAATGAATCTTCAACAAAAAAATTAATTTTGAACAAAAAATACATGAGTTTTCAACTAAAAAAAAAAATTAACCAAACATGGAATAGTTAAATTTTCAGTAAAAAAAAATTCTCGACCAAAAAAACGAAATTTTAAAAGAATAGTCAATTTTTCAACCAAAGAGATGAATACATGAGTTTTCAACTAAAAAAAAATGTAAGCAAACATGGAATAGTTAAATTTTCAGTAAAAAAAAATTCTCAACCAAAAAAACGAAATTTTAAAAGAATAGTCAAATTTTCAACCAAAGAGATGAATTTTCAATTCAAAAGATGAATCTTCAAACAACAAAAAATTCAACAAAAGAGTCCAACATTCAACTAAATAGTTCAATTTTCTACGAAATTGTTGAATTTTCCAGTCAAAAAGATAAATTTTCTGCAAAACTGTTGAATTTTCCACATTAAATTATGAATTTCCAACAAAATAGTTGAATCTTCAATTAAAAAAAGGCGAATTGTCAACACAATACATGAATTACAAACAAATAGTTGAATTTTCAACCACAAAAGATCAATTTTTAATTAAAAATATTTTTCTACAAACAATTGAATAGTTAAATTTTCAGTTAAAAAATTAATTCTGAACAAGAAAAAACGAATTTTCAAAAGAACAGTTACATTTTCAACTAAAGAGGTGAATTTCAACTAAAAGGATGAATCTTTACAAAAAAGTGAATTTTCAACAAGAGTTCAACATTCAACCAAATAGTTGAATTTTCAACCATAAATATATTTTTTTTACCCAGCAGATTAATTTTCTACAAAAAAGTTTAATTTTCAAGAAAATATATGGATTTTCAAGTAAAAATAGGTACATTTTTAACAAAAAATGGAACAGTTAAATTTTCAGTTAAAAAAATTAATTCACGACCAAAAAAACGAATTTTTAAAAGAATAGTCAAATTTTCAACCAGAGATGAATTTTCAACTGAAAGGATGAATCTTCATACAAAAAATGAATTTTCAACTAAACAGTTTAACATTCAACCAAATAGTTAAATTTTCAACCAAAAAGATGTTTTTTTTTTACCCAGAAGATTAATTTTCTACAAAAAAGTTAAATTTTCAACAAAATACATGGATTTAAAAAAAAATGGAACAGTTAAATTTTCAGCTAAAAAATTATTCTCTACCAAAAAAATGAACTTTTTGAAAAGAATAGTCAAACTTTCAACCCAAGAGATGAATTTTCAACTAAAAGTATGAATCTTCTTAAAAAAAAAGAATAATTTTCAACAAAATAGTTCAAAATTCAATGAAATAGTTTAATTTTCTATGAAAATTGTTAAATTTTCCAGCCAAAAAGACAAATGTTCTACAAAACAGTTGAATTTTCAACCTTAAATTATGAATTTTCAACAAAATAGTTGAATATTCAATTTAAAAAAGGCAAAACGTCAAATAAATACGTGAATTTTTTAAACAGTTGTATTTTCTACCAGAAAACATGAATTTTCAATTGAAAATATCTTCTTTTTTTTACCAAAAATGGAATAATTAAATTTTCAGTTAAAAAATTAATTCTGAACCAGAAAAAACGAACTTTTAAAATAACAGTTACATTTTCAACCAAAAAGATGTTTTTTTTTTATCCAGAAGATTAATGTTCCACAAAAAAGTTGAATTTTCAACCAAATTCATGAATATTCAAGTAAAAATATCAGCTTTCAATTAATAAGTTGAATTTTAAACTAAAGAATATAATTTTTAACCAAAAATGGAACAGTTAAATTTACAGTTAAAAAATTAATTCTCTACCAAAAAAATGAACTTTTTGAAAAGAATAGTCAAACTTTCAACCAAAGCGATGAATTTTCAACTAAAAGGATGAATCTTCTTTAAAAAAATTTTTTCAACAAAATAGTTCAAAATTCAATGAAATAGTTTAATTTTCTATGAAAATTGTTAAATTTGCCAACCAAAACGACAAATGTTCTACAAAACAGTTGAAAGGTGAATTTTCAATTAAAAATATATATATATTTTTTAATAAAAATGGAATAGTTAAATTTTCATTTAAAAAATTAATTCTGAACCAGAAAAAACGAACTTTCAAAATAACAGTTACATTTTCCACCAAAGAGATGAATTTTCAACAAAAAAGATGTTTTTTATTATCCAGAAGATTGATGTTCTACAAAAAGGTTGTATTTTCAACAAACACATGAATATTCAAGTAAAAAATCAGCTTTCAACCAAAAAGTTGAATTTTAAACTAAAGAATATAATTTTTTAACCAAAAATGGAACAGTTAAATTTTCCATTAAAAAAAATAATAATTTTCAACCAAACAAAATAAATTTTGAACACAGTAATTAAACTTTCAACCAAGTAGTTGAATTTTTGAAGAGGATGAAATTCATCATCAGGAAACGTACCATACGTTATCTAAGTTCGTAACGTTACTTCCACTGACTGCCCCCCCCCCCTTGGCAACGCGGGAGGGTGGGCGGCTCACGAGGGAAGGCGTAGGCTGGGGTATTAGGGG
>CAKNYM010049137.1:63248-111678 GCA_932195095.1 Andricus curvator
ATAACGTAGTTTATGGATGGCCCAAAGCTGTAATGCCTGGAAATATCAACGATTATCTGAGCAAGAGATTCGGATGGAAAAGAAATATTATCAAGAAACCCTGAGCTCGTAAATATCGCGAATTAATTGTCCAATTAGCAGACTGGAGCCACGGTGGTACCACGCGTCTGGAGTCTCGTGGTCCCCATGTTCTGGGATAAGCCTGGACGTTTCTGGTCCCAGGGGAGACCATGGTGACAGCACCGGGTGGCACAAGCGCGATATCTCGAATCTCGAAGCGACATCGTTTCTCCTTGGATTCCTGACAAACCCTCCAGTTTCCAAACGACCCTCGAGCGAGATGGTACCCTGACACTGTCTATGGTACCCTATCCTCTAAACGTGCCTTCTCAAACTTCCGCCGAGTTTTCAACAAGTTATCACAAACGTCAATCATTAGCATTAGTCTCGTTTTAAACTTGTGCAAAGTCTATTTTAAATAAAAATAAAAATACCCAAATTAATAATAATCTGTTGACAATAAATTGACATAATAGTGTTAGTGTCTATGAATATAACGAATTCATCCTGAGAGTTAACCGTAAAATAAAGGATTTGTAAAAATGATTGAGGACAGTTCTATCTTTGATGTGAGTACTTAATTGTTTAGAATTATTACCTAATCTTCTCAAAGTTCAGACAAAAGTTCATAGTTCAGAATTGATTTGATGCTTGACAGGATTGTGATATCAGAATAAACAACCCATTTTCAAATATTCAAATCAACCGACAATTTTTTTAAATTAAAAATATGAGAATGCAGTATTAGAAAAAGCTTTCTCCGAGTAATGAAAATAATGAAAGCATTGCCCAATAACGATAAAAGTTATCGGAATATTTTCCAGGGAATTTCCAGCATTGACTATCGAAATTTTGTTTTTCTGTTTTTCTGATGTCGACATCATTTTATTTTTAGCGGTAAATCGTTGCGAAATCGGGGCTTTTCCTTGTCAATTCATGAGAGCGAAGAAAATGAAATCGCGAATGTCACGAAATATCAGAAAGGTCGACAACGTGGCAACCACTTTGTTTCGCGGAGATTAAAGCGCGTAATTCATTATGATTATTTGTGCCGTATACGGTGAACGCATGTCTAATCAAGTGACGTGCGGGTCACACGCGGTATTAGTCATTAAAGCCCTAATGTATTTTTATTCTTTCTAGAATCATTAGAAATGCTATTCACTCTTTTCTCGAAACGATCATTTCTTTTTTTTCTTCAATAAAGGAATTCCCAAACTAGTCATAATAGGGGAAACCTCCCTACAGTGGATAGTGCAACCTGCAGTGGATAATCATTAATTAAAACTACTAACATAAGTAAAATAATTATTAGTAATTTAATTAATAGTTAAGACACTAGTATTTATAAATTAAAATTAAATTATTTTTCTTTTATTTGTGCTCTTAATTAATAATTATCCACTGTAGGGTGGTTTCCCCTATTCATCTTTCAGATTAACCGAAAACAAGCAAATGACATTGATACATTTTCAAGACACCTGAAAATTATGGTTTTTAATTAACTTTATTTTATTTAAATCTTTCCTTCCTAAATTAATCTAGGGAGCAATTTTTTTTTATTTACAGATGACGGACGAATTACTCTTTTCGGTACTGGGCCTGGACTTGAATGTCCTTAACGAAAAACAACTTGAATCCCCAACAACATCTGTTTCGTACGATTATGAAACTCCCTGCACAACACCTCTCAGTGATTATTCAGAATTCACGGAAAATTCAATGACTGTTACAAACAGTGGACTTGAGTGTTATACAGATTTAACTTATTCACCGGAAGTTCAGTGGAATGACTGTACAACAAGTGCTTCCACATCTTCCAGTAAGTTGAGCAATATTAAAATTTAAGAAAAAATTAATTCAGAATCAATAAAAATTTCAACCCATTTTTAACGTAATTTTTCACGAAAAAAGGGAAAAAATAGGGAAAGATTAAACATTAATTTTTAAGCATAGAAAAGAAAAAAAAATCAAAGGAATGTTTTTATTTTTAAATGCCGTTAATGATTTTTTTAATGAATTCTGCCATTAAAGAAGTTATTTTTACGAATTGGATATAGTTACAATGAGATGGTCAGAGTTGACATTTTTTTTTATCTTATAAATTCCTGTCAAAATTTTTGTTTTATGGATTGATATATTTATTGATTAAATTCTCATGTCGAATTCAACAGTAGAAAATTGAAAAAAAATTAACTATTGAGAACTCAATGTTCAATTTTCTTGAATTTTAAATTTTCTTCAATTTTCAACAGTTAAAAATTCAAATTTCAACAATAGAATTTAAATTCAAATTTCAAATTTCGACAGTTGAATTTTCTACTTTTGAAGATTCAATTATTACCAATTATCAACTTTCTTCAAGTTTTAATAGTTAAAAATTCAAATATCCTAAATTTTAAACAGCTGAAAATTCAATTTTTAATTTTGTTCGATTTTCAATAATTGAATTTTTAATTTTACACAATTAAATTTTCAATTTTCTTAAAGCTTCAACAGTTGAATTTTCAGATTTCTTAAATTTTAAACAGCTGAAAATTAAATTTTTTATTTTTTTCAATTTTAAATAATTGAATTTTACACAATTAAATTTTCAATTTTCTTGAAGTTTCGACAGTTGAATTTTCAAATTTCTAAAATTTTAAACAGCTGAGAATTCAATTTGTATTTTTGTTCGATTTTAAACAGCTTAAAACTTAGGAAAATTGCATTTTGAACATTTGAATTTTCTACTGTTAAAAATTCAATTATCAATTTTCTCAAAAGTTTCAACAGTTGAATTTTCAAATTTCTTAAAGTAAAATTCAATTTTTAATTTTGTTCGATTTTCAACAGTTTAAAACTTATGAAAATTGAATTTTGAACATTACAATTTTCTACTGTTAAAAATTCAATTATCAATTTTCTCAAACTTTCAACAGATGAAAATACAATTTTCTTCAAGTTTCAACAGTTGAAAATACAACTTTCAAATTTCTTAAATTTCAAACAGTTGAAAATTCAATTTTTATTTTGTTCAATTTTCAACTGATGACAATTTAGAAAAATTGAAAATTCAACTTTGAACAGTTGAAAATTCATTTATCGATTTTCCCAAATTTTCAACAGTTGAAAATTCAATTTTCAATTTTCTTCAAGTTTCAAGAGTTCAAAATTCAATTTTCAAATTTCTGAAATTTTAAACAGTTGAAAATTCAATTTTTTAATTCTGTTCAATTTTCAACTGTTTAAAATTTAATAAAATTGAATTTTGAACAGTTGAATTTTCTAAGGTTAAAAATTCAATTATCACCAATTTTTTTCAATTTCCAACAGGTGAAAATTCAATTGTCAATTTTCTTAAATTTTAAACAGCTGAAAATTTTAATTTTGTTCGTTTTTCAATAATTGAATTTTGAATTTTACACAATTAAATTTCAATTTTCTTAAAGTTTCAACAGTTGAATTTTCAAATTTCTTAAATTTTAAACAGCTGAAAATTCAATTTTTAATTTTGTTCGATTTTCAACAGTTTAAAACTTAGGAAAATTGAAGTTTGAACATTAGAATTTTCTACTGTTAAAAATTCAATTATCAATTTTCTCAAACTTTCAACAGTTGAAAAAACAAATTTCAATTTTCTTCAAATTTCAACAGTTGAAAAAACAAATTTCAAATTTCTTAAATTTCAAACAGTTGAAAATTCAATTTTTATTTTGTTCAATTTTCAACTGATTACAATTTAGAAAAATTGAAAATTGAATTTTGAACAGCTGAAAATTCATTTATCAATTTTCCCAAATGTTCAAGAGTTTAAAATTAAATTTTCAACTTTCTTCGAGTTTCAACAGTTGAGAATTTAAGAAAATTGAATTTTGAACAGTTCAATTTTCTAATGTGAAAAATTCAATTATCACCCATTTTTTTCAATTTCCAACAGTTGAGAATGCAATTGTCAATTTTCTTCAATTTTAAACAGGTGAAAATTGCAAATTGAATTTTCAACAGTTGAAAATTCAATTGTTTCAAATAAAAGAAAATTTAATTTAACAAATAAAAATTTCAAGGAAACGTCCCAGTAATCGTGACGCCAATTTTCCTGCTTTTTATCTAATTTGAATTAACTGAAATTCCATTTCACACTATAAAATATACATATTTTTTAACAATATATTCAAATTATAGCAAAGCTTCACGATTATTCGGACAGCAACTATTCTATTGGTAAATTAATAGTAATCCAATGGATTCTCAGTAGGAAATTTATAAGATATAAAAAAATTCTAACTCTGATCTTCTTTGATCGTTAGAAATTCACTCACAGTGATATAAAAAAAATCCGAAAGACAATAAAATTTGTTAAATAAACAACTTTTATATGTTTAAAATCATTCTCATACTCAAGAATATGTCCCCTTTTAAAAAAAAGTACCATCATTAATAATTAAATCGAGATACGTTTTCGACCGAAGGATTATTTTAGCTTCAGTTTCATTTAAATCCTGAAAAACGTTAATTTTAAAATCGATCAATTAAACACTTCTACATTTTTTATTGGTAACATTTCAGAATAAAATTTGGACGCAAGAGTCCCGAGTTCGAATAGTGAAATTTTGATTTAGATTTGCTTGAAATTTATTGAATAAGTTTAGCTACAAATAAAATATTTATGTTTGCAAATGCAAATTAAAATTTTATGATTCAAACTCGAGACTACTTTCCGGTCCGAAATTTCTCGCGAAATTCAAATATTGTATTCTCAAATTTAGTATATTTAAAGAGAAAAGGGGAAAAAGGGGAATTTAAAAAAAAGGGAAAACTGAATTTAACTATGAAATTCATTAAATAAAAAAAAAGAAAGCGAATCCAACGATCAAATTTGGGCAACGCATTCCTAAAAGTGGCGAAATGACTCCATTGAAATAAAAAATTTTAAAAAAGAGGAAAGAAAAGGGCAACCTTCAGATCCCCTTCCTTCTTTTCTTTATTTTTTTCATTTTTTTAATTGCAATCTAGAAACATTAACAAAACATCTACCAACGTTTCGTTATTCATTCTACAGAAAATAAAAAAATATAATGAATTAAATTTTTTTTTAAATTTTAGGTTGTTTTAGTGAACTCAGCGAACTAGATTCAGAATTGGATTGGTGTTTAGACAGAGAATGGAATACAGGACTTCCCGAAAGAACACCATTGTGCACTCCAGGATGCGAAGGATTTTTGCATCTTCCACCTTTGTCAAAACCTCAACAATCTTTTCAGCAAGACGAACCCTTATTAGTTCTTGGAATTGATCTCAGGGCACTGGAAGATTCGTTAGGATCAACAGTAATAGGTACTTTTGATTTTTAAATCATTTTATTTTAAATAAATTTTTTCAGAAAAAAATTATTTAAAATAATTTTTCTTTCATAGCTCCATCTAGTCTGAAAAGACGTTAAATATTTTCTGTTATTCTCTAATGGTAATACAGATTCCTTGAATCATCTTATTACCAATTCGATTTCACTAAAATAAAATAAAATAGTAATTAAAAAAAATGTATAGATAAATATTTTCGAAGGCCTTTAATTTTTTCAAAGAAAGTAGAAATTAGAATACAGAAAGTTGAAGGGAAAATATACCTGAAAGAATTGCAATAAATTTCAATTTAAAGTTATTAAAAACAATCCAAATTAAAATAAGTGTACATTTTTTAAATATCAAAATGAAACGCAACTAAGATTTTTGAAACATTTTTAAACACAAAATAATTATTTTTCAAACGCCACACACGGATTTTTCTTAAGGAGGAAGACCGCAAAACTTTATTTTAAAAATTCCCTGACTTTTTCCTGACGAATTTTTAGTTTTTCCGGAACAATAATATTAAAAGAACAGCATTTTAATATTGCAACATTTATAACATAGAATCTTTTATAAATGAAATAAATCAATTTCAGAATAAAATTAAAAAACTTCAAATTTATTTATTTATTTCAACCAAAAAAGATGACTTCTCTACCATTAAAAATGAATTTTAAGTCCAAAAGGACGAATTTGGAACAAAACAGTTGAATTTTTGACCCAAAAATATGTCTGACAAAATAGTTCAATTTTTCACAACATAGTTAAATTATTTAACAAACTGTTGAATTTTCAACATTCAAAAATGAATTCTCAACCAAATAGTTACATTTTAAACAACAAATTTAATTTTTAACTAAATAGTTGCATTTACAACAAAATAGTTGAACATTAATGCAAAAGAGACCAATTTTCGACAAAATAGTTTAACTATTAACCAAATGGTCGACTTTTTGATAAAAAAAGACTAAACTTCAACCAAAAACATTTTTTTTTTAACAAAATATTACCCGAAAAGTTGAATTTTTAAACTTCAAAAATGAATTATCAAAAAAAAAAAATGTAGTAGTTGATATTGCAACAACAAAAAGATAAAATTTCTACTAAAAGAGATGAATTTTAAAACAAAAATACAAATTTTCAACCAAAGTTAATGTTCTACCAAAAAATACGAATTCTCAACAAAATACATAAATTTTCAAACAAATATTTAAATTTTCAATTAAAGATCAATTTTTCACTGAAAAATGTAATTTTCAACAAAACAACCAGTTTGCAACAAAATATTCAACTTTTCAAGCAGAGATGAATTTTCAAGTAAAATGATGAATTTTCCACAAAGAAACACGAATCTTCAACAAATAAAGATTTTTCACTCAATAAAGAAAAAAAGTTTATTCAAACTGTTGAAATTTCAAGCCAAAAGAAGAATTTTCTGTAAAACACTTGAATTTTCAACCCAAAAATATAAATTTTCAACAAAAAAGTTAATTTTCAACTATATAGTTGCATTTTTAATAAAAAAAAGAGAAAATTTCAAACCGAAATGGTTACTTTTCTACCAAAATAGATGAATGAGATAAACTTTTAACAAAAAATGAAAAAGTTACATTTTCAGCCTAAAAAATTAATTAAAAAAAAACACAAAAAAAAATCAACAAAATAATTAAATTTTTAACCAGAGAGATGAACTTTCAACCAAAAGAAATTTTTTAAAAGAAAGTATTTCAACTTTTACACAAGTAGCTCAATTTTCAATTAAAATAATAAATCTTCATCTGGAACAGTCAAATTTTTAGGTTAAAAAATTAATTTTCAACAAAACTGATGAATCTTCAATGAAAAAATTATTTTTTGAATGAAGCAGTTCATCTTTCAATCAATTAGTTTAATGTCTAATCAAAAAAGATGAAATTTCAACAAAAAATTTGAATCATCAGTCAAAGAAAATTAATTTTCAACCAAACAGTTGCATTTTTATCGAAAAAAGATCGAATTTCTACTAAAAAATACGAATTTTCAACACCAAAATATGAATTTTCAACAAAGTTAATTTTCTACCAAAATAGATGAATTTTCAACCAAATAACAAAATTTATAACTAAAGATATAAATAAGGTGGCTGCAAAATTCATTTTTAAAATTACTTAATTTTTCCCTTGCCAATATTTCACTTTCCCTGAACTTTAAATATTTAAATACCAGAATTTTAATCTTGTAACATTTTAACATAGAATCTTTTATGAACAGAATAATAAAACAATTTCAAATTAAAATAAAAAAATATCAAATTTATTATCCCCGACAGTTATTTAAATTGTCTCTTACAGAACAGAAATTCCTGGACTTTTGCAAGATTTTGTTCAAAATCCCTGACTTTTCCTGACCAATAAAATTCCCTGTCCTTATATTGTTAAAAATCCGCAGTTCCAATTTCACTATAATTAAGCTAATAATAGATTTTTCACCCCCTAAGTGACTGATTGTCTTCGAGAAAACTGTCTAAAAATATTTGTTTAGGAAGCAGAACTTATTTAATGATTTTTAGATACAAATCTAATTTCAAAAATCGCCACCAGAGGTCTATAAAAGACTTTAGCACACCTTTAAAATCCTTTTTAAATAAAAAATTCTCTAATTGCAGACTACAACAACAATCAAATGGAACAAAACCATGTCTTGGTGCCAACATCTGCAGACGTTGCTTTAGCAACTCACGACTACACAAACCGAAGTCTAGCCCAAGCAGCTGATGACCGTTGTTTTCCCTGCACGTATCAAGGCTGCGTAAAGGTAAATTTTCACCAACAAACCTTTACACATCGAACAAAGATTTTAAATCTCAATTCGCAATTTCGAATTCTAAATTATTCATTTTTAATTCAACAGATTTACGCGAAAGCTTCGCACCTAAAAGCTCATCTTCGAAGACACACCGGAGAAAAGCCATTTGCCTGCACGTGGTCCGGATGTCCCTGGAGATTCAGTCGATCTGATGAACTAGCCAGGCACCGAAGATCGCACTCCGGAATAAAACCCTACCCCTGTGAACTTTGCTCAAAGCGATTCGCCCGCAGCGATCATTTGGCCAAACATCGAAAAGTTCACCGGAAGAATTCATTCGCCATGTTCCAAGGAGGAAGAAATTTCCGGGGATCAAAAATTAATTTACTACCGGAAAAGAATTAGCAAACCATGACATTAATTGGTCCCAGGGCCAAATTTGCCAAAGAGAAATGCATCAGTATCAACCATAAATTGTACACAATGATGCCTTGACATGTACCAAACGGAAAAATCTAGTTAGTTATCCGATTGTATTAGGAATTCATGTAACTGCAGGAAAAGTGTAAAGAACTGCAAAAGTTATTCGTCTGCTCAATTTGGTCTTGTATAGAGGTTCGAAAGAGTATTGTTGCCAGTGATATGATTCGAATGCTGCTCACTACTTTAAGAGATTAATAGAGTTTTAATATTTAGAATCATAACTATACTTATCGAATAGAATTAGATTTATAAATTTATAAATAATAATGAAGAGAACGAAAATGCCTTGAGTGAATCCAAAAATCGAGGATATTTCTAGTGATTCGCACATCTATATTTGCGGCAGTTATACTTATAAAGTCTATTTTTTAAGAATCAACGCGACTTTTACAGATTGAATAAATGACTGTTATGAATGGTAATCTTGTTTTTCCTTCAAAATAGCTGGGTTAGGACATTTTAATTCCAATTTCTAACATTTTCAGCCATCCATAACCAATTTTGGTATGTTTTTACAACCAAACAAAATTTCTACCAAGAGAGATGATTTTTGAACCCAAAGAGACGAATTTTTTCGAAGACAGTTGAATTTTCAACAAAAAAGATAATCTTCAACAAAGAAAGATGAATTTTCAACCGAAATTAAATTTTTTTACCATAAAAGATTAATTTTCAATCCAAAAGGACGATTTTTTAACGACAAATCTGAATTTTCGACCAAAAAAGATGACTTGAATAAAATAGTTGAATTTTCATCAAAATAATGAAACTTTCAACAAGAAAGTTTAATTTTTCACCCAATAGCTGAATTTTTAACATACAAAGATGAATTTCCAACCAAAAAGATTAATTTTCTACCAAAAGACGGATTTTCAACAAAATACATGAATTCACAAATAATAAAAAAAAGTTTTCAACAAAAAAGATAATCTTTAACCACAAAAGATGAATTTTCAACCGAAATTACTTTTTTACCATAAAAGATTAATTTTGAATCCAAAAGGACGATTTTTTAAACAAAAAATTTGAATTTTCGACCAAAAAAGATGACACTAACAAAACAGTTGAATTTTCAAGAAAATAATGAAACTTTCAACAAAAAAGTTGAATTTTTAACCAAATAGCTCAATTTTTTACCTACAAAGATGAATTTCCAACCAAAAAGATGAATTTCCAACCAAAAAGATTAATTTTCTACCAAAAGACGGATTTTCAACAAATACATGAATTCACAAATAATAAAAAAAAAGTTTTCAACAAAAAAGATAATCTTTAACCAAGAAAGATGAATTTTCAACCGAAATTACTTTTTTTTACCATAAAAGATTAATTTTCAATCCAAAAGGTCGATTTTTTAAACAAAAAATTTTAATTTTCGATTAAAAAAGAGGACTCTAACAAAATAGTTGAATTTTCAACAAAATAATGAAACTTTCAACAAAAAAGTTGAATTTTTAAACAAATAGCTGAATTTGTGACCTATAAAGATGAATTTGCATCTAAGAAGATTAATTTTCTACCAAAAGACGAATTTTCAACAAAAATACATGAATTTACAACTAAAAAAGATAAGTTTTAAACAAAAAATGGAATACTTTTTCAGTATAAAAAATTACTTTAAAAAAATATATTCAACCAGTTGAATTCAACGAAAAAACACAAATTTTGAACAAAAAAGTTGAATCCTCAACCAAATAGATGAACATTCAACAGAAAAGGTGAACTTTCTACAAAAAAAAAAGTATTTTCAATGGAAGAGTTAAGTTTTAAAGCTAAAACGTCGAATGTTTTAACAAAATGTTGATTTTTAAACCAGAAAGATTAATTTTAAAAGAAAGTCAATTTTCAATCAGGAAAGAAGAATTTTCAACAAAAAAATTAATTTCCTACTCAAAAGACTAATTTTCAACAAAATATATGAATTTTCTACCAAGTAGATGAGTTTTCAACTTATAAAGGTTAAATTTTCAACAAAATAGTTGAATCCTTAAACAAAGTAGATTCATTTTCAGACAGATAGGTGCATTTTTAACCAAAAATATGAATTTATCACCAAGAAGATTAATGTTCTACTAAAAAAGGCAAATTTTCAACAACAAGAATAACATGAATTAACAAAAATAGTTGAATTTTCAATCCAAAAAGACAAATTATTTACAAAAAAGTTGAATTTTCAACATTAAAATATGATTCTTTAACAAAAAAGTTAATTTTAAAAATTTAAAGATTAATTTTTTACCAAAAGACAGATTTTCAACAAAATACATGAATTTACAACTAAATAGTTTCAATCCAAAAGGACGAATTTTTAAACAAAAAATTTAAATTTTCGACCAGAAAAGAGGACTCTAACCAAATAGTTGAATTTTCAACAAAATAATGAAACTTGCAACAAAAAAGTTGAATTTTTAACCACATAGATGAATTTTTAACCTACAAAGATGAATTTCCATCTAAGAAGAACTACATACCAAATAGTTAAATTTTTTAATCAATAGTTTACTTTTTAACCAAATTGTTGGATTTCCTACCAAACAGTTGAATTTTTACCTAAAAATATTATTTTTCACCAAAAAAGTTAATTTTCAACGAAATAGTATAATTTTCTACCGAATTTCCAACAAGAAAGTTAATTTACAACCAAATGGATGAATTTTCAACTGAAATGATGAACCTTCAACAAAAAACAATGAATTTTTTACAAAGTAGTTTAAATGAATACCAAGTAGGTAATCTTTCCACAAAAAATATGAATTCTCAACCAAAACAAATTAATTTTCAACCAAAAGGTTGCAGCTTTAAACAAAAATTATGAATTTTCAACCAGAAAATATCAATTTTCAATTTAAATTATTATTTTTCACTCAAAAAATGGAAAAGTTACATTTTCAGTTAAAAAAATTCATTTTTAAACAAACAAAAGAAAAGAATTTTCAAAAGAATAGTTAAATTTTCAATCAAAGAGATGAATTTTCAATTAAAGGGATGAATCTTCAACAACAAAATTAATTTTTGAACAAAAGAGTTCAACCTTCAAACAAATAGTTTAATTTTCTACCAAATTTTTCAATTTTCCAGCCAAAAATACAAGTTTTCTACAAAACAGATGAATTTTCAACCTCAAAATATAAATTTTCAACAAAAAAAGTTAAAATACAACCAAATAGCTCAATTTTAAACTAAAATGATGAATCTTCAACAACAACAAAATGAATGTTCAATAAAACAGTTGAATTCTCAACCAAAACAGATTAACTTTTAACCAAACAGTTGCATTTTTAACCAAAAATGACGAATTTTTAAACAAAAAGATTAATTTTCCACCAAGAAGATTAATTTTTGACCAAAAAAGACTCATTTTTAATAAAATACATGAATTATCAACAATATTGTTGAATTTTGAAGCCAAAATGACGAATTATTTACAGAAAAATTGAATTTTCAACCTGAAAATATTACTCTTCAACAAAACAGTAATTTTCTAGCCAATAGTTTAATTTTTAATCAAATAGTTAATGTTTAACAAAATAGTTGAATTTTCTACCAAAAGAGTTGAATTTTGGACCAAAAATATGCTTTTTCACCATAAAAAAAAATAATTTTCAACCAAATTTTAAAATTTTCAAAGATAAAAAGACGAATTTTTTACAAAGCAATTGGATTTTCAACCAAAAAATATGAATTTTTAACAATAAAGTTAATTTACAACCAAATAGTTGAATTTTCAACAAAAATGATGAATCTTCATCCAAACACGATTTATATCTGAAATCCAAAACAGCTGAATTCAACCAAGAAGATGCATTTTAAACCAAAAAAGGTCAAATCTTGAACCAAAACAGATTAATTTTCAACCAAACAGTTGCCTTTTTAACTAAAAAGCATGAATTTACAACCCAGAAGATTAATTTACTACCAACAAAGACGAATTTTCAACAAAATAATTCAATTTTCAACTAAAAAGATCAATTTTCAATTAAAAAATTCAACTTGCAACAAAAAATGGGACAGTTACATTTTCATTTAAAAAAATAATTTCTCAACCAAAGTAATTAATTTTCAACTATAATGATGAATCTTCTAAAACAATTAATTTTCAACAAGAGTTCAACATTCAAACAAATAATTATAATTTATATAAGTGATCGTTCTCTAAATGGTCTTAAATCAATATTAACCAATAAATATTGATTTTTTCTTTTCCAGTTGAATCATCACTTAAACAAAACTTATTTTCAACTAACAAGATAAATCTTCAACCAAAAAAAAAAATCTTTAACAAATTAGTTCCATTTTCAACTAAGTAGTTCAATTTTCAACTAAGTAGTTCAATTTTTTACCAGAGAAGATGACTAACAAAATAGTTGTATTTTCAACAAAATTATTAAATTTTCAATCAAATAGTATAATTTTTTATTAAACTAGATGAATACTGAACCAAAAATATACTAGTCGACTTTTTACAACAAAAAATAACTTTTAACCAAAAATAGTTGGATTTCCTTATTGGGTTCAATTAATTCAGTTCGCATTTACACAAAAAAAAAAGGGAAAAAGGGGAATTTTAATGAAAACAGGGAGGGTGGAGGGGAAATAATATTTCCTTAAAAAAGGGGGAATATGGGAAAAAGTTTGAATTCCGAAATATGAAAATGATTTTGAAACTTATTATATTATTATAGAACTATACCGATGCAGGGCCATCTTTCGCAAACTTGGTTAAAATTGATCATCCGGAAACAAACTATCTCTAATTTCAATGTATTAATTTGTCTTTTCTCACATCTGGGCCCAAAGCAAATATGCAAAATGGAGAAAAGCCTTTTAAAAAACTACTAAAAAACTCACCGTATCCTTAACGAATGGTTTACGAGGAGTTATCAAAGAGCTTTTCTTTCTCCAGGTTCCGCGATAAGGAGGTCGACGATTCTCATTGAACATCAACAATTTTGCGCGATGTTTTTCCACAGCCAGGTTCCCTCGATCCACGTAGTTTTGACTTTGATCGCCTTCGTTCTCTGCAATTATACAAAAATATTTTAATTTAAAAAAATATTTTTATTTTTAAAAAATCCAGAATATTTCCCTTTAAGCCTTTAAGCGTTTATAATAATAATTATTCAATACTAATAGCTTTATTATATAAATTTTGAAACAAATTTAACATTTTAGAACTCCAAGGTAAAATATATAATGACAATTATTGTAAAAGTGGTTTCAGACACTAGTAGGCTTTTCAAATAAAAAGGATTATTTTTCAACCAAAAGAAATAACATTTTTTGAAAAAAGTTAAATTTTCAACATAATAAATAAATTTTTAACCAAAATAGATGAATTCTGAATTGAAAATAGGTTAATAGACTTTTAAATAAAAAGGAATTACTTTCAACCATAAAAGATGAATTCTGAACCAAAAAATGTAATACTTGACTTTTCAAATAAAAAGAATTAATTTTCTACCAAAAAAGATGAATTCTCAACGAAAAAACATTACTTTTTAACGAAATAGTTGAATTTTCAACAAAATAATTACATTTTCAACAAAGAAGTTGAATTTTTAACCATATAGTTGAATTTTTAAACTACAAAGATGAATCTGCAACTAAATTATCGAATTTAAAAAAAATTAAAATTCAACCAATAACAGAGACATTTTCAACAAAATAGTTGAATTTTCCACCAAATAGTAGAATCTGTAACCAAAAGAGATGAATTCTCAACCCAAACTATAATAGTAGATTTTTCAAATAATAAGGAATTATTTTCAATAAAAAATATGACTTTTGAAGAAAATAGTTGAATTTTCCACATAATAATTAACTTCTAACCAAATAGTAGAATTGTAAACCAAAGTATATGAATTCTGAATTAAAAATATAATAGACTTTTATATTAAAAAGAATTACTTTCAACCAAAAGATGAATTTTCTATCCAAAAAGCCGAATGGTCAACAAAACAGTTGAATTTTCGTAGAAAAATGACTTAAACAAATTATTAAATTTTTAACCACATAGTAGAGATTTTAACCAAAAGGGATGAATTCTGAACCAAAAATATAATAGTTGACTTTTCGAATAAACAGAATTAACTTTCTACCAAAAAGATGAATTTTCAAACAAACAAAGATAACTTTTTAACAAAATAGTTGAATTTTCAACAAAAAATTGAATTTTTAAACCATATATTTGAATGTTTACCCTATAAAGATGAATCTTCAACCAAATGATCAAATTTTCAAACAAAAAATATTAAACTTCAACCAAAAACAGTTGTGTTTTTAAGAAAATAGTTGAATTTTCCACCAAATAGAATTTGTAATCAAAATAGACGAATTATGAACCTAAAATTAAAAATATAATAGTAGTCTTTCAAATGAAAAAGAATTAACTTTCAAACATAAAATATTAATTTTCAACCGAAAACGATGACTTTTATTATCAAAAGTTGAATTTTTTATCCAAAAAGATGAATGGTCAACAAAGCAGTTGAATTTTCAACAAAAAATTACTTTTATAAAAAATAATTAAATTTTTAACCAAATCGTAGAATTATTAACCAAAAGAGATGAACTCTGCACCAAAAATATAACAGTTGACTTTTCAAATAAAATGAATTAAGTTTTTACCAAAAAAGATAAATTCTCAACCAAAAAAGATAACTTTTTAACAAAATAGTTGAATTTTCAACAAAATAATTAACATTTCAACAAATAAGTTGAATTTTCGACCAAAAGATATGAAGTTTGCACCAAAAATATAATAGCAGACTTTTTAAATAAGAAGAATTAACTTTTTACCAAAAAAGATCAATTTTCAACAACAAAAGATTACTTTTTAACAAAATAGTGGAATTTTCAACAAAAAAGTTGAATTTTTAACCCATGTAGATAAATTCTGGATTACAAATATGACAGCAGACTTTTAAATTAAAAATAAATAACTTTCAACCATAAAAGATTAATTTTCAACCGAAAAAAATGACTTTTCTATCAAAAGATGAATCTCCGATCCAAAAAGATGAATGATCAACAAGCAGTTGAATTAAAAAAAAATACTTTTAAACAAAATAATTAAATTTTCAACCAAACAGTAGAGTTTTTAACCAAAATAGATGAATTCTCAACCAAAATATAATGGCAAACTCTTCAAGTAAACAGAAATAACTTTCTACCAAAAAAGATGACTTTTTAAAAAAATAGTTGAATTTTCAACAAAAAAGTTGAATTTTTAACGAAATACTTGAATTTTTAATCTACAAAAATGAGTCTTTAACCAAATGATCGAATTTTCAAAGAAAAAATATTAAACTTCAACCAAATAGAATTTGTAACCAAAGGAGACGAATTCTGAACCGAAAAAATTAAAAATATGATAGTAGACTTTTAAATGAAGAAGAATAAACTTTCAATCATAAAATATAAATTTTCAACCAAAAAAAGATGACTTCTATAGAAAGATGAATTTTCGATCCAAAAAGATGAACGGCCAACAAGCAGTTGAATTAAAAAAAAAAGACTTTAAACAAAAGAATTAAATTTTCAACTAAATGGTATTTTTTTAACCAAAAATATAAAAGTAGACTTTTCAAATAAAAAGAATGAACTTTTCACCAAAAAAGATAAATTATCAATAAAAAAAGATAACTTTTTAACAAAATAGTGGAATTTTCGACAAAACAGTTGAATTTTTAACCAATGTAGATAAACTCTGGATTATAAATATGAGAGTAGACTTTTAAATTCAAAATAATTAACTTTCAATCATAAAATATGAATTTTCAACCAAAAAAAAGATGACTTCTATCGAAAGATGAATTTTCGATCCAAAAAGATGAACGGTCAACAAGCAGTTGAATAAAAAAAAAAAAAGACTTTAAACAAAATAATTAAATTTTCAACAAAATGGTATTTTTTAACCAAAAATATAAAAAGCAGACTTTTCGAATAAAAAGAATTAACTTTTCACCAAAAAAGATAAATTCTCAATAAAAAAAGGTAACTTTTTAACAAAATAGTATAATTTTCAACAAAACAGTTGAATTTTTAACCAATGTAGATAAACTCTGGATTATAAATATGAGAGTAGACTTTTAAATTCAAAATAATCAACTTTCAAATATAAAAGATGAATTTTCAAACGAAAAAAAAATGACTTTTCTATCAAAAGATGAATTTTTGATCCAAAAAGATGAATGGTCAACAAGCAGTTGAATAAAAAAAAAGACTTTTAAACAAAATAATTAAATTTTCAACCAAATAGTAGAGCTTTTAACTAAGAGATGAATTCTGAACCAAAAATATAATATCAGACTTTTCAAGTAAACAGAATTAACTTTTTACCAAAAAAAAAAAATTAATTATCAACCAAAAAAGATGGGTTTTTAACAAAATAGTTCAATTTTCAATAAAATAATTAAATTTTCAACAAATAAGTTGAATTTCCGACCAAAAGAGATTAATTCTGAACAATAAATATAGTAGTAGACTTTTAAATTAAAAAGAATTAACTTTCAACGAAAACTAATTGAATTTTCTTATCCTATTCAGTCAAATCTCATTCAGGCGAAAAAAAGAGAAAAAGGGGAATTTTCTTGAAAACACGGGGAAAAAATCAGAATTATTTTAAAAAGGGAAAACTAGAGGATATTGATTGAAAAAGTAAAATCAAATCTGAAAAATTCTCGGTTTTAAAAATAATTCCCGGCCTATTTCCGAAACTCAAACTTCCAGGCTAATTCCCGGTCAGTGGTCACCCTGTACCCAGTAATAATGCGAATCAATATAAACAATAGGGTGATCCAAAAAAATTATTTTTCTGATTTTTTAAAGTCACGCCCTCTCATTTTGTGTCTTTTTGTGAAAAAAATGTTTCTCCAAGGTGTTAAAAATTCAGGAAGTCCTTGAATTTTAAAAAGAATCGTAAAAACTTTACAACGATGATGTGAAACTACCATGTGAGCAGTATGAAGCCTGAAATTTTGTTTAAAGATTTATTTTACCCCCAACTTTGCCAAAACTCACCCTTGAAGACACTAAAAAGTCATTTTTAAGTGTCTTTTCTGAATTTTATTAAAGTAAAATGAAAATTTAAGTGGCAAATTATATAAAAAATTTTATTATACAAATATGAAAAACAGTTCCCTTAAAATAATTATTTTTTCCCTTTTCACCCTTAATAATCCATAAAAAATTACATTTTCTTTCTTAAAAACTTTTTCTTTCAATATGAAGAAATTTATATTAAATATTTTTAATAATCAGTTTTAAAGAAAGAAAATGTAATTTTTTATGGATTATCAAGGGTGAAAAGGGGAAAAATTTTTATTTTAAGGGCACTATTTTTAATTTTTGTATAATAAAATTTTTTATATGATTTGCCACTTAAATTTTCATTTTACTTTCATAAAATTCAGAAGATACTGAAAAATTACTTTTTTTTAAATTTCAAGCTTTGTACTGCTCACGTGGTAGTTTTACATAATCGCTGTAAAGTTTTTACGATCCTTTTTAAAATTCAAGGACTTACTGAATTTTTAACACTTTGGGGTACTTTAAATGTCGTGCCCTACCCCTAAACACTTTTTTAAAAACCTCAAAAAATTAGGAAAATTTTTTTTTTGCCAAAAGACACAAAATAAGGTGGTGTGACTTTAAAAAATCAGAAAAATAATTTTTTTGAACCACCCTAATGAACAATGAATAAAGAATATTTAAATTACCAATTATAACAACGTCATCTTCGTCATCCTTCAACTCGTAAGGCCACGTTTTTCCGGATTTTCTCTTTGTCACCTTCTTGCTCCTAATTTCCTCCACGTAAAGTTGCTTTTTATCTACACTTTGTTTCTCCCAAGCTTCGTCAAATTTCAGTTTCTCATCGTCAGACATATTTCTGCGACAAATGGGTGCTACCCTCATGTCTGCTTTCACTTCGAACGGCATGAAATTTTTCGACACTAAAGTATTTTTTTGCTCAGAGACAGTCTTGGATTCGCTGGGTTTTTTAGCGACGAAGAAGCTCGCGAAAGTTGAGGCTGCTTTCTGCTTTTTCCTCTCGGCTTCAAGCTTCTCTTCCTCTTTCCTTCGCTTTTCTTCCTCCTTTGCTTCCTCTCGCTTCCGCCGGTCTTCTTCTTTCGCTTCCTTTTCCTTCTGCTTTTGCCTGGAAAGAAGTATTAATTTAATCAATAAATAGTATAACAGGGTGTCTACTCAAATCCTAGAAAAAAATTCCCTGACAATCCCAGGTTTTTTCCAGGTATCTCAAGTTTTTTCCAGGTATAATTTTTCATAGTACTAAGCCATTCAAATATTTCGCAATTTTTAAAATTCAATTCAAAACTCTTCAAATTCCTAACTTTTCAAATAAAAATATTGCATTTTCAACAAGAAAGATAATTTTTTAACCAAATAGTTGAATTTTCAACTAAAAAGATCAATTTTCTATCAAAAAGACGATTTTTAAACAATAAAAATGAATTTTTAATGAAAAAGTTGAATTTACAAATAAAAAAAGGCAAATTTTCATACATTTAGTTGAATTTTGAACTGAAAAAGATCAGTTTTCAAACAAAAATATAATAATTAAATTTTCGGTTAAAAAAATTAATTTTCCACAAAAAAATGTGAACCAAAGTGATGAATTTTCAACTAAAATTATGAATCTTCAACTGAATAGATGAATTTTAAATCAAAAAGACGAATTTTTAACAAAAAAGTTTCACTTTCAACCAAAAAGTAGAATTTTCAACTAAAATTATGAATATTTAACAGAAATACTTTAATTTTAAACAAAATAGTTGAATTTTGAACTAAAAAAGACCATATAGTTAAAGTTTGAAATAAAAAAGATCAGTTTTCAACCAAAAATGGAATAATTAAATTTGCAGTTGGAAAAAAAACAATTTTTTACAAAAAAAGCCAAATTTTCAACTAAAATGATGAATATTTAACTGAAATACTTGAATTTTCAACCAAAAAAAAGATGAATTTTTAAATAAGCTTAATTTAAAAAAAAATTCGATTTTTCAATAACATACATGAATTTTCAACTAAAAAAAAACAAAGTTTCAGCCCTGTAGTTAAATTTTCTACTAAAAAAGAAAAAAATTTGCAACCATATAGTTAAAGTTTGAACTAAAAAAGATCAGTTTTCAAACAAAAATGGAATAATTAAATTTGCAGTTGGAAAAAATTAATTTTTTACAAAAAAGGCAAATTGTAAACTAGAATTATGAATATTCAACTGGAATCCTTGAATTTTCAACCAAAAAGATGAATTTTTAAAGAAGCTTAATTTTTTACAAAAAAAATTCGATTTTTCAACAACATACATGAATTTTCAACTAAAAAACACAAAGTTTCAACCATTTAGTTAAATTTTCAACTAAAAAAGACAAATTTTCTACCATATAGTTGAATTTGGAAGTAAGAAAGAGCCGTTTTCAGCCAAAAATGAAATAGTTGAATATTCAGTTCAAAAATTAATTTTTCACAAAAAAATATAAATTTTCAACCAAAATGATACATTTTAAATTAAAATGATAAATTTTCAACTTAAATAATTGAATTTTAAACCAAAACGATTAATTTCTACTAAACAAGATGAATTTTCAGCTAAAAAAAAAATTTCAACCAAAAATTGAATAAGTAAATTTTTAGGTAAGAAAATTAATGTGAAACGAAAATATGAATTTTTAACTAAAATGATGGAATACTGAACTGAAATAATTACATTTTCAGTTAAAAAATAATTTTTAACAAAAAAACAAACCAATTTTCAGCGAAATAGTTAAAATTTCAGCTAGAGTAGTTAAATTATCGGTAAAAAAATTAATTTTCAGCCAAAGAAAAAACAAATTTTCAACAAAGTAGTTCATTTTTCAACCAAAGAGATGAATTTTTGATTAAAATGATGAATCTTCAGCCAAAAAATTAATTTTTAACAAAATAGTTTGAATTTTAACCCATTAAATTTTCATTTAAAAAAATATGGTTTCTAAACAAGAAATGTAGCAGTTGATATTTCAACCAAAAAAGATTTAAATTTTTAATTAAAAACAGTTGAATTTTCAACCAAAAGGTAAGTCTTAAACCAATAAGATTAATTTTATACCAAAAAGAACGAATTTTCAGCAAAATACATTAATTTTCAACCAGATACTTAAATTTTCAACTAAAAGTGGTCAATTTTTTACCAAAAATAAAATAGTTAAATTTTCAGTTAAAAAAATTAATTTCAAATCCAAAAACAAATTGTCAACAAAATAGTTAAATACAGTATTGTAGAACTATTTTTACAAACAAAGAATTATTGTTATTCAATTTTATATTGTAATTTAAAAAAAATTAAGCATGCTCTTAAAAAGATTTCCTGACTTCAAAAAAAAATCCCCGGCATTTCCAGGTTTTTCCACGTATATAAAAATTCCCTGACAATTCCAGGTTTTCCAGGTAGGGTAGACACCCTGTATAATAAAAGGGTGTCCAGCGATTCTTATAAACGAAATTCAAAATCTTCTCCAGGTTTTCTAGGCTAAGAAGTCAAGTTTTTCCAGGCCTCCTTTTTTTTACATCAAATAATGAAATAAACTTTTGTTACAGATGTAAAAAATTAGCCATTACATTTTTTATTGGCCAACAATTTTTAAAGGATGCAGAACCACAAATGAACAAAGTCTTAATTTGCGAACATAAGTCGTCTTTGAAAACCTTGAAATCTTTGTGAAATCTTTTTGAATTCGTTGAAATCTCTTAAAGTACTTAAAATATTTGTGAAATCTTTTGGAATCTTTTTAAATTTCAAAAAAAACATTTGAATACCTTGAAATATTTAAAATCCTTGAAATCTTTTGAAATTTTTATAAAATCTTTTAAATATTTGTGAAAGCTTTCTTTAATCTTTGTTTGTGAATTCTTTTGTGTTCGTTTCAAATCATTGAAATTTTTTGAAATCGTCTCAAATTTGTTGAAACTTTTTCAAACAGTTTAACATCTTTGAAATATTTGTAAAACCTTTCGTATTCGTTTGAAATCATTGAAATTTTCATGAACTCTTTGAAATATTTGTCAAATCTTTCTGAAATCTTTTGAATTTATTTTGAATCATTAAAATATTTTTCATCTATGTAAAATCTTTCGAAATCTTTAGAAATCTGGTTTACCATTTTTAAAATCTTTGAAATCTTTTGAAAGTTTTAAAATCTTTGGAAACTTTGTCAAATCTTTTGAAATATTTGTGAGATTCTTAAATCTTTGTTTGTAAAATCTTTTTTATTCTTTGAAATCATTGAATTATTTGAAATCTTATTAAAATCTTTTCAAATCTTGTAACATGTTTTGAAACCTTTTGAAATCGTTTCAAATCTTCGAAATGTTTTAAAATCTTTGAAATCTGGTGTACTGTAACCCTTTTTCAAATCTTTGAAATCCTTTGAATCTTTTGAAATGTTTTGAAATCTTTGAAATCTGGTTACTGTACCCTTTTTGAAATCTTTGTAATTCTTGTATTCTTTTGAAATCTTTCTGACATTTTTATGAAATCTTTCACATATTTGTGAAATCTTTCTGAAATCTTTTGTATTCATTTGAAATAATTAAAATATTTCTAAATCTTTGGAAAGGTTCGAAATATTTGTGAAATCTTTGAAATCTGGTGTACACGCCTTTTTCAAATCTTTGAAATCCTTGCAATCTTTATGAAATGTTCGAAATCTTTGGGAAATGTCTGTGAAATCTTTGAAATCTGTCAAATCTTTAGAAATAGTTGTGAAATTTTTCTTAAATCTTTGTTTGTGAATTCTTTTTTATATCTTTGTAAAATCTTTTTTATTCGTTGGAGGTATTGAATTATTGGAATCGTTTCAAATCTTCGAAATGTTTTAAAATCTTTGAAATCCCTTTAATCCTTTGAAAGTTTAAAAAGCTTTGTGAAATTGTAGTGAAATATTTGAAATCTGATGAACACGCCTTTTTTAAATCTTTGAAATCCGTGAAATCTTCGTAAAATGTTCAAAATCCTTTTAAATATTTTGAAACCTTTTCAAATCTTCAGTAATGTTTTGTAATCTGGTATACACTCAAACCCCGAGTGATGAAACCCTTGAAAAATCCGTTATATGGCCATGGCTCATACTAATTCTGAAACTGAATTAACATAGAAATTTTCAACTAATAATTTTTATAATTTGTAAGTTGAATATGACAATTAAAACCTTACAGTATTATTCACAATATTAAAATCTGTTTATTGCAATCTATAATATATAATAATTGGTAAAGTCTGCAAAAAATGCCTAGAAACCTCTTTATTTATTCTGTAATGAGTAAAAGATAAATTATATCTTGATAAATAAAAAACTGTTCAGTAGCAATATTTCTTCTGAACGAGATGTTTCTTTCATAATAGACAATTTTATTAAAAAGTCATACTTCTTGGTTGAAAATTCGTCTTTTGACTTGAAGATTCCACTCTTTGATTGACATTTTTTTCCTTTCTTGACTAACAACATTTTTTTAAATGAAAATTCAACTACTTCGTTGAACATTCATCTTTTTCATTTAAAAGTTTATCTTTTTCGGTATAAATTTCACCTTTTTGGATAAAAATGCAACTGCCTGGTTGAAAATTAATCTGTTTCGATTGAAATTGAAATGTTTTGTAGAAAATTCGTAGTTTCGGTTCGAAAATTCAACAATTTGGTAGAAAATGTAACTATTTGGTTGAACATTGATGTATTTTGTTAAAAATTTATAATTTTAGTTGAAAACTTGTCATTTTAGTTGAAAATGTCTTTTTTTTTTGTTAAAAAATAATTATAGAAAATCACAGAAAACTCGTCTTTTTAGCTTGAAAATTCAACAATTTGGTATAACATTCAACTTTTTGGTACAAAATTAACCTGTTATGTAGAAATTTTTTTTTTAAATTGAAAATTAATTCTCCTCGACGAAAATGTATCTACTACATTTTTTTTTAAACTCGATCGTTTTTTATTAGGAAACACAACCATTTAATTTAAAAAATTTAGAAACGAAAAAATATCAACTAAAAATTAATAAAATAAAATTTGTATTAACATCACATCCACTGTTTAAAATATTTAGTTGAATGTAATTTGTTAAAAATTAGTATTTGTTTCTTAAATTCAACTGTTCTCTTTATTAAAATCTTATTTTATTGAAATATAAACTATGACATTTTTCATTGAAAAGTCACTTTTTCAAATTTAAAATTCAACTTCGAACTACATTATTAAAAGTTCATTTTTGTTGTTAAAAATTTTATTATTTGGTTAAAAATTTTATTATTTTGTTTGCAATTTAATTAATTTGTGGAAATTCAACAATTTTGTTAAAAAGTCATACTTCTTGATTAAAAATTAATCTTTTTTGTTGAAAATTCGTATTTCTGGCTTGAAAATTCAACAACTTGATTGACATTTTTTTTCTTTCTTGACTACCAAATTTTTTTATTGAAAATTCAACTATTTTGTTGAACATTCATATTCTTCGTTAAAAAATTCATCTCTTTTTGTAGAAATTTCACCTTTTTCAGTTAAAAATTAATCTGTTTCGATTGAAAATTAAATTTATTTTTGAAATTTCACATTTTCGGGTTGAAAATTCAGCTGTTTTGTAAAAAATTTGTAGTTTCAGCTTGAAAATTCAACAATTTGGTTGAAAATTTATAATTTCAATTGAAATTCCTTTTTTTGATTAAAAAGTATTTTTTTTAACTGAATATTTAACTACTTTGATGAAACTTCGTCTTTTTGGCTTGAAAATTGAACAATTGTGTAGAAAATTCGACTATTTGGTACAAAATTAAACTGTTATGTAGAAAATTAGTTTTTAAAAAGTTAAATTCTCCTGAATGAAAATTGATCTTAATTTATTTCTGATCGTCTATAATTCATATTTTGTGCATAGTTTGAATCAAATTTCTTGCTATATGCATTAATTAAACTTCATTATAACTTATAGTGTGCACCCAAGACTTCAGATCCCAATATTAAATTCATTTTAAAGCGCTTCAAATGTCTAACTTTTCAAGTAAAAATATTGTGTTTTCAACAAGAGATGGATTTTTAATCAAATAGTTGATTTTTCAAGCAAAAAGATTAATTTTCTACCAAAAAAGACGATTTTTAAACAATTTACATGAATTCTTAACCAAATAGTTGAATTTCCAAACTAAAAAGAACAATTTTTAAACATATAGTTTAATTTTTGACCAAAAAGATTAACTTTTTACCAAAAAAGACTAATTTTCAACAAAATGCATGAATTCTCAACCAAATACTTGAATTTTCAACTAAGAAAATCTATTTTTAAGCAAATAGCTGAATTTAAAACGAAAAAAAAAGATCAGTTTTCAACAACAAAAAGAATAATTAAATTTTCAATTTAAAAATTACATCATTTTAAATAACAAAAATAAAATATTTCAACCAAAGTGATGAATTTTCAATTAAAATTATGAATCTTCAACTGGACTAGATGAATTTTAAACCAAAAAGATGAATTTTTAACGAAAGAGTTTAACTTTCAACCAAGTACTTTTATTTTCAAGCAAAAAGAATAATTTTTAACAAAAGAGTTTAGCTTTAAACCAAAAAAAGATGAAATTTCAAACAAGAAGATTAATTTTCTATCAAAAAAAAAACAAACGATTTTTCAACAAAATACATGAATTTACAACTAAAAAAAGACAATTCTTCAACTAAATAGTTGAATTTTGTTATTAAAATTAATTTTCAACCAAACTAATGAATTTTCAACTAAAATGATGCAGCTTCAACTGGAATATTAGGATTTTTAACAACAAAGATCAATCTTTAACTGGAATAGTTGAATTTTCAACTAAAAATCGAATAGTTAAAATTTCAGTTAAAAAATGAAAGTTCAACCAGAGAGATAAAATTTTAACTAAAATGATGGCATATTAAACTGGAATAGTTAGTTACATTTTCAGTTAAAACAAAATTTCAACAAAAAAAGAACTAATTTTAAGAAAAATAGTTATTTTTTCATAAAAAATGAGGAATTTTCAACTAAAATGATGAATCTTCAACTGGAATAGTTGAATTTTACAATAAAACATGAATTTTCGCGTAAGATTATGAATCTTTAACTAGAATAATTGAAGTTTCAACAAAAAGATTAATTTTTAATCAAGAAGATTAATTTCTATCAAAAAAGTCGAATTTTTAACTAAAAAAGATAATTTTTTAAACCAAAAATTAAATAGTTAAATTTTTAGTTGAATAAATTTATGTCCAGCCAAAGATATGAATTTTTAACTAAAATTATGGAATATTTAACTGGAATAGTTACATTTTCAGTTTAAATTCAACAAAATAGTTAAAGTCTCAACTGGAATAGTTAAATTTTCAGTAAATAAAATTGATTTTCAGCCTAAGAAAAACGAATTTTCAACAAAATAGCTCATTTTTCAACCACCGATGAATTTTCATTAAAAATGATGAATCTTCAACCAAAAAAATTAATTTTTAACAAAAGAGTTTAACTTTCATCCCAGTAATTTTAAAGCTTCATTCCAAAAAGATGAATTCTGAGCGAAAAATGTAGTATTTGATATTTCAAACAAAAAAGATTTTTTTTAAAGCAGTTGAATTCAACCAAAACGAACAAATGTTCAACAAAATATATGAATTTTTAAATAAAAACGATTTTTCAACCAACAATGGAATAGTTAAATTTCCAGTAAAAAAAAATAATTGCAAAGAAAAAAACTAGCTTTTAACAAAATAGTTAAATGCAGTAATATAAAACTACTTTTACAAATATAGAATCATTGCTATTCAATTTTATATTGCAATTTAACAAAAAATTAGGCACGCTTCCGAAAAAATGGCCTGACTTAAAAAAAAATTCCCTGACACTTCCAGATATTTAAAAATTCCCTGACAATTTTAAGTTTTACAAGTTGGGTGATACCCTGGCGAATTTAAATGATTTTAAGGGATTTTAAAAGCTCTCAAGGTTTTTCAATACATTTTCCAGAATTTCAGGAAATATCAAATTTCATGGAATTTCACGGGGCTTTTAAGGGATTTCATTGGATTGTAACGGGTTGTAAAGATTTGAAGTGATTTTATAATATTTCAAGGGGTATCAAAAGGAATTTCATAACATTTGAGGAATTTTAATAAGAGTTCCGATACGACTCTGTAGATCCGCGCCTGATATGGAAGTAAACTTAAGAAAAAGATAAGACTTACTCAATTTCCATTTGTTTTTTCAGTTCCTTTTGCTCTTTCTCTTTCTTCCTCTGTTCTCTCTCAGCCTTGTCCTTTTCCTCTTTCTCTTTCCTTTTCTCTTCCTTTTCCCTCTTGCGAACCTGCCTTTCTTCCTCCTTCTTCTTTTCCCTTTCCTAAAACAATCACATGATTAAAAATACTTCTTTAAAGGGTTCGAATTCACTTACAAGATAAAGAATACAGTCAACAGTGGCATACATTTTTAAAAATATTAGGAATATATTGGTTTGCAATTTTCGTTTAGCTTTTCAGGCTATTTTCAGTTTATTCTTCTGATTTTTCTGGAAGTTCGTAAATCGCAATTTCCAAATGAGGAATTTTAATTCTAAAAACTTGTTTCTGAAAGAGAAAATTGTAATTCTCTAAACTTTTTGACCAATTTTTTAAAATATGGAAAAAGGATTCTATTCATTAAAATTTCCAAGTTCAATAAAATTCTTCAAATCTTGTGAAATCCTTGGAATCGACAAGAATTCCTTTGGAATTTAATTTAATTTCACTATTTTTTAAAGTACTTTAGAAATCCGTTGAAATGTTTAGAAATCCCTTTAAATTTTTGGAAATCCCAGACCTCGCAGTCCCTATGGGATAAAATATAGGGGCCAAAGGGTACTTTTTGTCACGCTCATAGGGAACTTTTTTCGCGCCCAAAGATTCACAAATTCAGATTGAATTCATAATATTTCAAAACCATTCAAGTTAAATTCAAAAGAAATCAACTGAAACGGAAAAAAACTTTGAAAATAAAAAAAACGATTTATTTCCGTAAAACTGGAATTAATTTAGAGGAATTTAAGGTAAACGAGAAGAATTCGATGAAATTCATAAAAATGCAACGTGAATTTGAACAAAAAGTCAAATGAATTGAAAATAATTTAAAAATATGAAAAAACTTCATTGAAATCAGTAACTTTGAAATGAGCTTAGAAAAATTCAATTCAATTTAAAACAATTCAAAAATTTGAAAAAATTGATTGAATTGATGAAATGCCTAAGAATATAAGGTGAGTTTTAAAGCCTTCAAGATGAAGGAATTCAGAATAAATTAATAATAATTCAGGGCGAATTCCAAATCCCTTAGAATTATTAAAACCCTTGAAAATCCGCTAAAATTGTTTAAAACTCTTGAAAATGCCTTGGAATCTTTTAAAATTTACTAAAATATTTCAAATCCTTTGCTAGCTTTTGAAATCCCTTGGAACTTTTTAAAGCCCTTAAAAATTACTGAAATCAATTAGAAATTACTTGTAATATTTTTAAATAACCTAAAATATTTCAAATCCTTTAAAATCTTTTGAAACCCTTTTAAATTTTTTGAAACTCCTGAAAATGCCACGGTACTTAAAAAAATACATTAAAACATTTCAAATCCTTTGATCATTTTATCAATTGATTCTCACGATCAATTAAATAAAAACTTCAATAAAGTCAAAAAAATCCATTGAATTAAGTTAATTTACAAGAATTCAATTGAATTAAAAAATGCAAAAGAATTCCGGAGAATGAAAAGAATTCAGGATAAATTAATAAGAATTCAGGGTAAATTCCAAAAAATAATTTTAAATCTCTTCAAATCTTTGAAACCCTAAGAAATATCTTACTTTTTAAAATAAATTCTTTAGAAACAACCAAATTATTATTAAATTTCGTTTAATTCTATGAAATCTGGTGATATTTCCTGAAATCCTGAACAATTTATTAAAATACCTTGAGAGCTTTAAAAAACTCTTATAATCATAGAAATCCTCGGAAATCTTATAAAATCCTGTGAAATCTTGTTAAATATCTTAAAACCTTATAGGTCCTGTAAAATCGTCCCATATCTTCCGAAATCCTAGAAAATGTATCATCCTAAAATATTTCGAACGCTTTGAAATCCCTTCAAATTAATGAAAATAATTAATAATTGCTTGGAATCTTTTAAAGTTCCCTAAAATATTTCAAATTAAAAGCTTTTTAAAATGCCTTAGAAGTTTTAAAAATACCATAAAATCTTAAAAATCTTTTCAAATTATTGAAATCTATTAAAAGTTTCTCGGAATCTTTAAAAGTACCCTGAAATATTTTCAAAGAATTCAAAACAATTCAGAAATAGGTATATTAACCCATGAGTTAATTTATTGAAAGAAAAGTGATATTATTAAAAGTTAAATTACGGGCTGCACATAGGGTACCATAGGGACAAAATCTTGAAAAATAGGGTACAATAGGGGATATAGGGACCGGTCTGTGAGGCCTGAAATCCTACAAAACTCTTTTAAATTCCTTGACAATTTTTTAATCTCTTGAAATCCTTTGGAATACCTTAAAATCCCTTGAAATATTTTCCTGTGAAATGGTTAAAAATCCATTAAAGTGAGCAGAAATTATTTGAAATCCCGTGAAAATAAATTATAAATCGCTGGGAATCTCTTGATATTTCAATTCACTTATTTTCCCATTTTCCATAAAAATCCCTTGAAACCTTTCGAATACCTATAGAAATCCCTTCATATTTCATTTCACTTATTTTCCAAATTTCCCTAATAATTCCTTAAAATCTTTAGAAATCCTATAAAATTTAATTTATTTTCCTTACTTTTCTCGATATCACCAGAAATTGTTGGAATCGCTAGGAATCCCTTGAAATTTCATTTCACTTATTTTTCAAATTTCCCTAAAAATCCCTTATAATCTTTGCAAATCCTATAAGATTTAATTTAATTTATTTTCCATAGTTCTCTCAAAATCCCTTGGGATATTTAGAAATCCTATAAAATTTAATTTAATTTAATTTATTTTCCACAGTTCTCTCAAAATGCTCAGAAATATTTGGAATCGCTAGGAATCCCTTAAAATTTCATTTCACTTATTTTCCAAATTTCCCTGAAAATCCCTTGAAATCTTTAGTACAATTTAATTTATTTTTCTTAGTTCTCTCGAAATCCCTAGGAATCTTTAGAATCGCTAAGAATCCATTAATATTTCACTTCACTTATTTTCAAAATTTCCCTTAAAATCTTTGGAAATCCTATAAAATTTAATTTAATTTATTTTCCACAGTTCACTCAAAATCTCCAGAAATATTTGGAATCTCTACGAATCCCTTGAAATTTAACTTCACTTATTTTCCAAATTTCCCTAAAAATCCCTTGAAATCTTTAGAAATCCTATAAAATTTAATTTATTTTTCTTAGTTTTCTCGAAATCGCTAGGAATCCATTAATTTCACTTCACTTATTTTCAACATTTCCCTAAAAATTCCTTGAAATCTTTAGAAATCCTATAAAATTTAATTTAATTTATTGTCCATAGTTCTCACAAAATCCCTTGAAATATTTAGAAATTCTATAAAATTTAATTTAATTTATTTTCCATAGTTTTCTTAAATCCTACCAAATTCTTTGAAATCACTTGAAATTCTTTCAAATCCCTTGAAAGCTTTCCTTTGGGAATCGTGAAAATCCATTAAAATAAGTCAAAACTAGTTGAAATCCCTTGGATATAAATTAAATTGAACTTATTCATCAAAATTCTCTAACAAAAAAAAAATAATAATAATTTAAATCCCAAAAAATGTTTGAAATCCCTATGAATTCCTTGAAATTTCATATAATTTATTTTCAAAAATTCTCTAGAAATCTCTTAAAATGTTTGGGAATCCTACAAAATTCTTTGAAACTTGTTGGAATCTCTTAAAATTCACGGAAATTTTTGAAATCTACTAAAATTCCTTGAAATATTTCGAAATCTTACGAAATTCCTTGAAGGAAAATCCGTAGAATTATTATGAAATCCCCTGAAATGCTTAAAATCCCTTGAAATCTTTGGAAATCCTAGAAAATTCTTTAAAATTCGCTTTAATTTCATGAAACCTCTTGAAATTCTTTAGAATACCTTATAATCCCTTGAAATCTTTCATTTGGAAACAAACTATTCTTTAAAATAAGAAGTCATTTGAAATCCCTTGAATATTCAAATTAAATTAAAGTTATTCATTAAAATTTTCTAAAATCCGTTCAATTCCCTAGAAATCTTTGAGGTGCCTAGAACTCCACAGAGATTCCATAAAATCCTTTAAATCTTCTGGAATTCCTTAAATACCTTAAAATCCCTTAAAATCTTTGAAATTACTAAGAATCCCTTGAAAGTTAATTCCATTTAATTAATTTAATTAATTCTCTCGAAATCTCTTTAAAATCCTAGACATTTCTTTAAAATACTTTACAAAATTTTAATTTATTGAAATTCTTTTAAATCCCTTGAAATATTTTCTTTGGAAATCGTGAAAGTCGATTAAAATAAGTAAAAATCATTTGAAACCTATTAAATATAAAGTAAATTGAACTTCATGATTAAAGTTCTCACAAAAAAAAAAACGTTTAAAACCCTAGAAATCTTTGAAATCGCACGGAACACCTGGAAATTTCATTTCCTTTAATTTATTTTCTAAAATACTCTATAAATCCCTTTAAATCTTTGGAAATCCTACAAAATTATTTGAAATACCTTGAAATCTTTTGGAATAATTTAAGATTCCCGGAAATCTTTAAAATCCTCTAAAATCTATTGAAATATTTCGAAATCTTATGAAATTCCTTGAAGGAAAATCCGTGGACGTATTTTTAAATCTCTGAAAAACAGATGAAATACTTATTGAATTACTTATTAAATAATGAAATAACCGTTTGTTATACATGTAAAAAATGGGCCATTTCATTTTTTGTTGGTCAACAATTTCTGAAGAAAGCAGAACCATAAATAAACAAATTCTTTATTTTTTGCGAACATAAGTCATCTTTGTGAAATCATTCTGAATATTTTAAAATCATTGTAAAGTCATTAAAATCTTTGAAATATTTTGAAATCTTTGAGAATTCGCTGAAATCTTTTAAAGTATTTAAAACCTTTGAGAAATCTACTGGAATCTTTTTCAGTTTTTGTGAAATCTTTGTGGAATTTTTTGAAATATTTGTGAAATTTTTCTTTAATTTCTGTTTGTGAAATCTTTTGTGTTAATTTGAAATCATTGATATATTTTGAAATCTTCTCAAATTGGTTGAAACTTTTTAAAATCGATTAAAATCTTTGAAATGTTTTGAAATCTGGTGTACTCTACCCTTTTTGAAATATTTGAAATTCTTTAAATCTTTTTAAATCCTTATGAATTCTTTGAATTATTTGTGAAATCTTTTGTATTAGTTTGAAATAATTGAAATATTAAAATTTTTTGTGAAATCTTTTGAAATCTTCTACAACATTTTGAAATCGTTTCAAATCTTTGAAATTTGTATGAAATCTTTGTGAAATATTTTGTATCTTCGAGAAATGTTTTAGAATATTTTTATATTGTTGTCAAATCTTTGAAATCCTTGAAATCTTTGTGAAATTTTTCGAAATCTTTATGAAATCTTGATAAAATCTTTGAAATATTTGTGAAATCTTTCTTTAATTTGTGTGGGTGAAACCTTTTGTGTTCGTTTGAAATCTTCTCAAATTTGTTGAAACTTTTTTAAATCGGGAAAGCTTTTGAAATCTTCTACAAAATTTTGAAATCATTTCAAATTTGTATGAAATCTTTGAAATCTTTTGAAATCGTCTAAAATTTTTTGAAATTTTCAAATCTTTGAAATGTTTTGAAATCATTGAAATTCTTTAAATCCTTATGAATTCTTTGAAATATTTCTGAAATATTTTGTATTCGTTCAAAATCATTGAAATATTTAAAATCTTTGTGAAATCTTCTAAAAAAATTTGAAATCGTTTAAAATTTTTTGACATTTTTTAAATCTGGTGCACTGTACCATTTTTTAAATCTCTGAAATGCTTGCATTCTTTTGAAATCTTTCTGAAATTTTTATGAAATCTTTGAAATATTTGTGAAATCTATGAAATATTTATGAAATCTTTCTGAAATCTATTGTATTAATTTACTATACCCTTTTTAAAATCTTTAAATCCTTTAAATCGTTTGAAAGTTTTTAAATCTTTATGAAATGTTCGAAATCTTTGGGAAATTTTTGTTTTAAATGTCATTTACACGCCTTTTTTTGAATCTTTGAAATTCTTGAAATCTTTTGAATTCTTCTAAAATGTTTTGAAACCTTTTGAAATCGTTTCAAATCTTCGAAATGCTTTCATGGTGCTTAGACCTTTTTTAAATCTTTGAAATTCGTGAAATCTTTGTGAAATGTTGAAAATCCTTTAAAATATTTTTAAATCGTTGAAACATTTTGAAATCTTTAGAAATATTTTGTAACCTTTTGAAATCTGGTGTACACATAAAAACCGAGTGGTCAACCCCTCGCAAAATCCATTGGATAGCCCTGGCTAATTCTAATTCTGAAACTGAATTAACATTGCATTTTTCCACTAATAATTTTTATAATTTGTAAGTTTAATATCCCAAAAAATGTATACTTTAATATTCTATATCTGCGGGGAAGAAATTAAAAACCTATAGAATTATTCACAATATTAAAGTCTGCTCATTGCAATCTATCAAAAAATTGGTACAGTCTACAAAAAGTGCCTTAAACCCAGTTTATTTATTCTGTAATGAACAAAATGTAAATTATATCTTGATAAATAAAAAACTTTTCAGTAGCAAGATTTCTTGTAAACGAGATGTTTTTTTCATGATAGGCTAAAGGATTTAAATTTCTCTTCGCATTTCAATAAAATAACTGCAGGGTGTCTACTCAAATCCTGGAGAAAAATTCCCTGACAATTCCAGGTTTTTTCCAGGTATCTCAAGTTTTTTCCAGGTATAATTTTTCATAGCATGGAGCCATTCAAATATTTCTTATATTTTAAAAAAATTGACTCGGAATATGTATACAGTTTCGTGAGTTTATTATAAATAATGTTTTTTTTTTCAGTTTCTAGGAATTCAATTAATATTACAAGATATTCTTATTTTGAACTAAGAAATATAAGTTTTCAACCAAAAAAGGAACAGTTAAATTTTCAGTCAAACAAATTAATTTTCCACACAACAAAAAACAAGATTTATTTTTAAAACAAATTTAATTTAACTTCCAACCAAGAAGATGAATTTTCTACATCATACTTTAACTGGAATAGTTAATTTTTCGACCAAAAAGATGAATTTTCAACCAAGAAGATTAATTTTTACTAAAGAACATGAAGTTTCAATAAAATACATGCATTTTCAATTGAAAAGATAAATATGCAACCAAGAATTGAATATTTAAATTTTCAGTTAAAAATTAACGTTTAACCAAAGAGATGAATTTTCAACTGAAAGGATATAATTTCCAATTGGAATAGTTGCATTTCCGATAGAAAAAAAAAATTTTCAAACAAAGTGATGAATTTTCAACTGGAATAGTTGAATTTGAAACTAAAAACATGCATTTTCAACTAAAATGATGAGTCTTTAACTAGAATCATTAAATTTCAAACAAAAAGATTAATCTTCAATCCAGAAGATTAATTTCTACCAAAAAAGTCAATATTTTCAACTAAAAAAGATAATTTTTCAACCAAATATTGAATAGTTACATTTTCAGTAAAAAAAATTTTTTCAACAGAAAAAAAAAACAAATTTTCAACAACATAGTTAAAGTTGCAACAAGAATAGTTCAATTATTAGTAAAAAAATTAATTTTCAGCCAAATAAAAAACGAAGTTTGAACAAAATAGCTCATTTTTCAACCAAGGAGATGAACTTTCAATTAAAATGATGAATCTTTAACAACAACAAAAAATTAATTTAAAAAAAAGAGTAACTCTCAGCCAAGTAATTAAATCTTCATTCAGAAAAGATGAATTCGGAATGGAAAATGTAGTAGTTGATATTTCAACCAGAAAAGAACGAATTTTCAACAAACTGCACGAATTTTCAACTAAAACCGAGCAATTTTCAACCAAAAACAGAATAGTTAAATTTTCAGTTTAAAAAATTGATTTCAAACAAAAAAAAAACGATTTTTCAATCAAATAGTTCAATACAGTAATATAAAGCTACTTTTACAAATAAAGAATAATTGTTATTCAATTTAATATTGCAATTAAAAAAAAATTAAGCATCCTCTCGAAAAAATTCCCTGACTTTAAAAAAAAATCCCTGACATTTCCAGGTTTTTCCAGGTATATAAAAATTCCCTGACAATTCCAGGTTTTCCAGGTAGGGTAGACACCCTGAACTGTTTGAAACGCAAAAAAATTCAAGGTTTTCGTAAAAAATTCAAGATTTCCAGGTTTACAAGGTTCTCGTAAAAATTCAAGGAGAATTCCAGGTTTTCAAGGTCGCTGGATACCCTGTTTTACGATTTCTCTATGTTTCACATCAATACTTTCCACATTTTAACATTATTTTCTGAAGATGACTTTTTATAATGATTTTGCTAGAATCGTGAAAAAATGATAATAGGAAAATCATTATAGACCCGTACCGAATTTCCTATAATATTTTTTCGTGAGAGATTGCAGGAGTAATTAGCCCCTCGGTTTGAAGTATTTACACTAAAAATATTTTTAAAATCAAAAGTCTACTTAAAAAATAAATAAATATACTTACCAATCTTTGGTTTTGCCTTTCCTCACGTCGCTTTTGCCTCTCCATTTTCTTCTCCAGTTGTTTGGGAGTCATTTTCTTCTGTCTAGCAAGATCTCGTTCTTTTTTAGTACTAGGTGTAATACTCTTTCCATCAGCTGACTTTTTCTTGTCCTCAGCTTCATCGTTATCAGTCCTCTGATCCGTGGCTACCTCATCTCCTGAACTTTCCGTGTCAGATTCAATTTTCGACACATCCATATCTTGCGGATCTTGCTCGCTCCGTGAGTTATCATCTTTGTCACTGTCTGCTTTTGAAGTTGCCTTTGACGATGGCAGAGAATCTTTAGAATCCTCTTTTTCAGAATCGGATTTTCCTGGCGATGTTGGTTCCTCAGTTTTCTCGGATTTATCCGATTCAGATACTTCAGTTTCTAGATGTTTAGACTCCTCTTTTTTACTACCACTGCTCACGGCTTTATTGTCTCCATTAACCAATTCACATTTCGGAGAAGCATCGGCATTCTTGGTTTCTTTTGAATCCCCTTTTTCTTTATTTTCAGTCTTTGTAAAAAATCGAGTGAGAGCTCCGGGCTTTACTCCAACCTTTTCGTCCGATTTCTTCGGTTTGGACTTAGGTGTAGTCTTAATACTCGTAGACTCTTTCTCGTTGCTTTCATCGACTTCTTTTTCGGCCGATTTTTCACTATCCTTTGCATCGTCACCTGAGACGTCTAAATCGATGACCTCTGGTTCTTTTGGTGTTGTGGTATCGAATGAGTTCTCCTTGGTCGTAATTTTCACCAGTTTTGGACTTTTGCATTCTACTGGAGTTGGGGAGATGAGTTTCCGTTTCTTATTAGTGTTTGGAGAGTCCACAGAACTTAGCATTTGGAAAGGCAGTCGGGCTAAAAATAAAGGGACAGGATGATTTTTATTAAATGGCTTCAAATTTTCTAATAAAATAATCATTTTTTCGCGTTAAGTTCCCAGGGCATCTACTCAAATTCTGGAAAAAAATTACCTGACAATTCCAGGTTTTGGTCAGGTATTGTTTCTTTTTAACAATCTACTCGGAATATGTATACAATTTCGCGAATTTATTATAAATGTTTCCTTTCAGTCCTGCTAAATATCTAAATAAAAAACTGCTTTTTTTGGGAAAGTAACTTTATTAATGGATTAGTAATTTCCTAATGGTACAAGTTTGTAGGAATTTAATTAATGTGTCTAATTTAGAAAGCTTTGACAAATTATAATACACGATCTTAACTGAATAAAATGAAAAAAAAATATTTAAAAATATAAATATATAAAAATATTTTTAATATATTTTTTTGTAAAAAAATATATAAAAATAAAATCTTAAATAAATAAATAAATCTTAAATGTTCTTAAATATATTATCAGCAACGAATAATTAAATTAAAAAATAATAGTAAAAATATCATTAATCATTTCTTGAGTTTGTTTCTAAAGTCTATGAATTTGAATAATAATTAAAAATAAATTTATATTTTATCTTCCTGTAACTTATATTTGGTGCATATTTGACATAATTATATTTTGAATTAAAGATATTTTCCAGGTGAGTAGACACCCTGTAAAAACAGGGAAAATAAGGAGATTTTTCACAAAAATAGGGAAATATATTCTATTGAGTAAAATTAATGTGGGTACTATATCAAATCATATTTAAAAAGCTTCAAATTCCAAACTTTTCAAGTAAAAATATTGCATTTTCAACAAGATAGACGAATTTTTAACCAAATAGTTCAATTTCCAACCAAAAAGATTAATTTTCTACCAAAAAATACGCATTTTCAACAAATATATAAAGTTTCAAAAAAATAGTTTAATTTTCAACTGAAGAAGATCAATTTTCAACCAAATAGTTGAAATTTCAACTAAAATGAGCAATCTTTAATTGGAAAAGTTGAATTTTCAATGAAGAAGTTTGATTGTCTACCAAAAAACGAATATTCAACAAAATACGTGAATTTTCCAAAAAAGATATATTTTCAACCAAGAATTAAATACATTTTCAGTTCAGGAATTAAATTTTCAACCAAAAGATGAATTTTCAACTGAAATTATGCAATGTTCAACTGAATTATTTAACTTTTAGTTTGAAAAATTAATTTTCAACAACAAAAAACTAATTTTCAACAAAATAGTACAATTTTCAAAAAGAATAGTTAGATTTTCAGTTTGAGAAATTAATTTTCAACAGAAAAAACGAATTTTCAACAAAGTAGTTGATTTCTCAAGAAAAAAGAGATGAATTTTCAATTAAAATGATTAATATTCAACTAAAAAACATAAATTTTTAACCAAAAAGTTGAACTTTTTACTGAAATAATAGAATTTTTTGAATCTAAAACAAAAATTTATCAACAAAAAATTTGAATCTTCAACCCGAAAATATGAATTTTCAACAAAAGTTCATTTTGAGCCAAATAGTTGAATTTACAACACAAGATAAATTTGCAACAAAATATGTGAATTTTTCACCCAAAAAAAAATTTAATTTTAAACCAAAGAGATGAATTTTCAACTAAAATAATGGAATATTGAAATAAATTAGTTAACTTTAGTTTAGAAAATTAATTTTCAACACAGTAGTTTTTATTTTCAAAAAGGATAGTTAAGGTTTCAGTTAAAAAAAAATTAATTTTCAACAAAAAGAAAAAAAAAGATTTTTCAGTCAATAAGGAAAAAAAAGTTATGCAAGATGTTGAAATTTGGAGTAAAAAAGACGAGCTTTCGAGAAAAAAAGGTGAATTTTCTACCAAAAAATAATAGAATTTTTAATCCAAATTTTTTTCCATCAAAACAGTTTAATTTTCAAGCCAGAAATATAAAATTATCTACAAAAAAGTTAAATTTTCGACAAAAATTTAATTTTAAACAAAAATTTAATTTTGAACCAAGTAGTTGACTTTTCAACACAGAAGATAAATTATCAAGGGAAAAGAGGAATTTTCAACAAAATACATCAATTTCTAATCAAATAGTTGAATGTTCAACCAAAAAATATTAATTTGATACCAAAAAGGACGATTTTTCATAAAAATAGGTGAATTTGCAACCAAATACTTGAATTTCTAACTAAAAAAAATGAATTTTCAACTAAAATGATAGAACATTCAACTGAATTTGTTAACTTTGTTTAAAAAAACGGATTTTGTACGAACAAAAAAGGTGAACTTTCTACCAAAAAAGTTGAATTTTCTACCAAAATAATAGAATTTTTAATCCAAATTTTCTTTTCAGCGCAAAAGTTGAATTTTCAAGTCAATAATACAAATTTTTCACAAAACAGTTGGATTTTTAACAAAAAAAGTTAATTTTGAACCAAGTATTTGATTTTCAACACAGAAGATAAATTATCAAGCGAAAAGAGGAATCTTCAACAAGATACATAAATTTATAATCAAATGGTTGAATTTTCAACCAAAAAAGATTTATTTTCTACCGAAAAGAACGAATTTTTCACAAGCAGATGAATTTGCAACCAAATACTGGAATTTTCAACCACAGAAGATCAATTTTCAACTAAACGGATGGAATATTTAATTGGATTCGTTAATTTTGTCTAAGAAAAATAGATTTTTAACAAAAAATAAATTAAAAACGAATTTTCAACTAAAATGATAAACTATTCAACTAGATCAGTTACATTTTCAGTTAAAAAAATTAATTTACAACAACAAAAAAACGAATTTTCAAAAAAATAGTTCAATTTTCAACCAAAAAAGATTAATTCTGAACAAAAAATGTAATAATTGAGATTTAAACCAAAAAGATTTTAATTTTTAATCAAAAACAGGAATTCGACAAAAAAAGACGAATTTTCAACTAAGAAAGATTTTTCAGTGAATAAGGAAAGGAATGTCATGCAAAATGTTGAAATTTCAAATAAAAAAGACGAACTTTCTTCAAAAAAGGTGAAGTTTCTACCAAAAAAAGTTGAATTTTCTACAAAAATAATAGAATTTTTAACCCAAATTTTCTTTTCAACGCCACAGTTGAATTTTCAAGCCAACAATACAAATTTTTTACAAAACAGTTGGATTTTTAACAAAAAAAGTTAATTTTGAACCAAGTATTTGATTATCAACACAGGAGGTAAATTATCAAGCGAAAAGAGGAATCTTCAACAAGATACATCAATTTATAATCAAACGGTTGAATTTTCAACCAAAAAAGATTTATTTTCTACCGAAAAGAACGAATTTTTCACAAGCAGATGAATTTGCAACCAAATACTGGAATTTTCAAATACAGAAGATCAATTTTCAACTAAACGGATGGAATATTTAATTGGATTCGTTAATTTTGTTTGAAAAAATGGATTTTTAATAAAAAAATAATAAAAAACGAATTTTCAACTAAAATGATAAACTATTCAACTAGATCAGTTGAATTTTCAGTTAAAAAAATTAATTTTCCACACAAAAAAAAACGAATTTTCAACAAAATAGTTCAATTTTCAACAACAAAAAGATCAATTCTGAACAAAAAATGTAATAATTGATATTTAAGCCAAAAAAGATTTGAACTTTTAATCAAAAACAGGAATTCAAAAACAAAAAAGACGAATTTTCAAGAAAGAAAGATTTTTCAGTGAATACGGAAAAAAGTAATGCAAAATCTTGGAATTTCAGGTAAAAAAGACGAGCTTTCTTCAAAAAAGTTGAATTTACTGCCAAAATAACAGAATTTTGAACCCATTTTTTTTCAACACAAAAGTGTAATTTTTAAGCCAGCAATACAAATTTTCTAAAAAACAAAGATAAATTATCAAGCAAAAAAAGGAATCTTCAACAAAATACATCAATTTCTAATCAAGTAGTTGCATTTTCAACCAAAAATGTTAATTTCCTACCAAAAAGGACGAATTTTCAACAAAATAGGTGAATTTGCAACCAAATACTTGATTTTTTAATTAAAAGAGATGATTTTTCAACTAAAATGATGGAATATTTAACTGAATTCGTTAACTTTCTTTAAAAAAATGAATACAAAAAAAAAAACGAATTTTCAATTGGATCAGTTAAATTTTCAGTCAAAAAAATTAATTTTCAACAAAAAACAACGAATTTTCAATAAAAGTTCAATTTTCAACCAAAAAATATAAATTCTGAACAAAAATGTAATAAATGATATTTGAACCCAAAATACTTTAATTTTTAATAAAAAACAGGAATTCGACAAAAAAACGACTTTCCAACCAAAAAAAACAAACAAATTTTCAACAAAATGGTTCAACGCAGCAATATAAAACTACGTTTACAAATAAATAAAAAAATTGCTACATAATTTTACATTGCAATTTAAAAAATAAAACACGCTCTCGAAACAATTCCGACTTGAAAAAAAATTCCCTGACAATTCCAGGTTATTCACGAAACTAATAGCATTTTGTAAATATTAATAACAAAAATTTGACATATTTTACATAAAAAGTAATGGGTTTTCTAAAAAAGAGTTACAGGTTCCAACTAAAGTCACATTTTTATGCAAATTAATAACTAACGATTAAGTCACTCTAAAAAATACAAAATAGATATTTCCAAAAGTAATTATGTTAATTTAAAATTAGGAGGTTAGGTCCAATTGTTGAAGATCTGCCAAAATATATACAAATAAAAGTGTGAAGTACCAAAAACAATCACTGCATCCCATTTGCATATAATTAAAAGTAAAACTGAAAACCCGATAAAGGATGAAATAACTTTAAATAAAAAGATTCATAAAGAACCCTTTCAATTTAACAAAGGAACTTTTTATTACCTTGCTTTAAAGTCTTTTTTTTCTGTGGCACGACCATTTCGACGTCGCATTCTCCAGTCTTAACAGGTTCCTCCATAATCTTTAATTCCAAGAACACCAAAGCGTCTGAAACGAATGAATTTGTAAAAACAAAACGGACCGATATTTCATTTATTATTAACAATTTTATTGCGGAGGCACGTACATTTGACCAAGGGTTTCAAGGAGTGCAAAAAAGAAACTTCAGAAACGTGAATCGGACATCAAACCTGCCATAACCTTTGTAAATTACGATGAAAAACGGGTTTCGCGTCACGGAGCAAAGGATTTCTGATTAATATTTGATTAAATAACGAGGATCAAAGTAAAAGTATCAACAGATGATGATGATTTGACACTAATAAATTAAAAAACGTATCAGGATCACACCGCGGAGACGAACTTTATCAAATCCGCGGGAAAACAACTTGTGGAATGTAGAAGGGAAAACATTAAGGAGAAAGTTTGTAGATAGGATACTGCGTGAGGAAAATGATCGAAAGAGCGACAATCTTTCTTGTGGGTTCTGTAGAGATCGACTGTTGATAACGTCACAGGCGCGGCAAAAACTCCTTTTTATAAAAGTAGATTTTGATTCTATTTTAGGGTTTTCTTACTGATTTTATTATCTTTTTAATGGCTTTATTCAATAAATACAATGATATATTTTTTAATTAGAAAATACAGAGTGAAAACTGTTAGAAAATTAATAGAATTACGAACTTTCTATTTCATGGATTCAAACTGGAGGTACTATTTCTAGGTCAGAGAGCGGATACTAGATGGCATCGTCTACAATATCGGAAATGGCGCGAAAAGCTTAGTTTTTTAAATTATCAAAATTTATTACTTCATGTTGAATACAAAATAAAAATGTCGCGTAACTAAATTTTTGCTAATTAGATTTTGAGATCTGAGAAAAAGGAAATAAGTATTATCAGTTAGTTTTTAAAGTTATATGAATATAGTTTGAAAGAACAATGTTGTATTTCACAGGATTTCAGAAAATATTAGGAAAAATTCGACTTAGTTCAATTAATATTCAGTATTTTTAGAAGTCGGTAAGAAATTTAAAAATACTTTCTAAATTTTCAGAAATCTTCATAAAATATTCCTAATCACTTCAAAACTTCCAAAATTCCTAAATATCTTGTAATCTGAATCAAAATTATCTCAAAGTTTTGAAAAATCTTTCAAAATTCAAAAAATGTCCATAAAATATTCCAGATTTTTTGTCGACATTTTTAGAAATGTTTCAAAATTTGAAATTATTGTTGAATCTTCTAAAAACTTCTAAACTCTCTAAATGATTTGAAAGATTTTGAATTTTTCCTAAAATTAAAAAAACTCTTCTAAATTATAAAAATTGGCTTAAAATCTTCCAGATTCTTTTTCGACAATTTTGGACATATTTTTAAAGGTTTTCAAAACTTTTTACATATTCTCTTGAAAATTAATTTTCTAAAATAAAACATTTTAACTTTTCCTAGGAATCTTAAGAAAATTTTGTCATTCTCTTGAAAATTTCGAAATCTTTAAATATGTATATTTTCTTCTAAATTATTTTTGAAACTTTTCAAAACTTCTTAGTATCTCTCAAACTTGCTCGATTTTTTTTTTAAATTTTGTAATCTTGCAAAATTGAAAAATTTTCCTGTAAAGTTTTCTTGATTATTTTATAAAAATTTTAGGAAATCATTACAAAATTTTTTGAAATAATTTTCAATTTTCTCTTAGGATTCATTCTTTGCAAAATGAAAAATCATTTGCAATTTCCCCAGGAATCTTAAGTAATTTTTTTATTTCTTTGAAACGTTTCAACATTCTTATATAGCTTGTTTTTCGAGATCTTTAAAAATCTGCATTTAAAAAAAATTGAAATATTTACAAGTTTAAAATTATTGTTAATTCTTTTCAAAACTTCTAAATATTTCCTAAACTTACTCGAATTTTTTCTACAATTTTGTAATCTTTTAAACTTAAACAAAAATTTGCTTTAGAATATTTTACATCCTTTTTTGAAATTTTAGGAAAACATTTGAAATGTTTTAAAATCTTTTTCAATTTTCTTGTAAAATTCATTTTTCCAAAAAAAAATATTAAAAATTTCTTCGGTCATCTTAAAAAAAAATGCATTCTCTTAAAACCTTAAAAAAATATCAAACTTCGAATTTTATTTCAAAATCTACATTTTGTTTTAAATTTTTTGAAATTTTAAATTATTTTTGAATCTTTTTTGAACTTTCAAACCTTTTAAATGTATTTTAGAATTATTCAAATTTTTCCTAAAATTAAAAAAAAATCTGCATAATTAAAAGAATTGCCTTAAAATCTTCCGGATAATTTTTTGACAATTTTGGAAATCTTTTTAAATATTCTCTTAAAATTAATTTTGTAAATAAAAAATTATTTTATATTTATTCAGAAATCGTAAGAAAATTTGTTTATTCTCTTGAAACCTTTCAAATTCTTAAAAATAATCTAAAAATATTGTTAAAAATCTTAAAATGTCTATATTTTGTTAAACATTTTTCAAAATCTTTCAAGTTTTTAATTATTTTTTAATCTTTTTAACTTACTCAATTTTTTCTAAAATTTTGTAATTTTGCAAAATTGAAATTTTTTTCTTTAAAATCTTCTAGATTATTTTTTGAAATTGTAGAAAAACAGCATTTTTACGGAAATTGATTTCCAAATAATGTTGAAATAATTTCACGAAAAAAGAAATTAATTTTGTAAAAAAGCTAACACAGTGAATTCGTAGATTATTATTGCAGCGACAAAAATAAATCCAGAGTTATAATTATAAATTCTGGCTTCAGAATTTATCTCTGTTGATTTAAAAGTTGAATAATAAAATGTTTTACGAAAAGTTTATATTTTTTTAGTTAAAAATTTATTTTTCTAATTGAAAATTTAACCAATCCATTTTTGGCTGAAAATTGATTGCTTTTAGTTCAAAATTTAACTATTAACTTTATTAACAATTCATCTTATTAGTTTAAGATTAAACTATTTTGCAGAAAAATTGTTTTTTTTTTTTTTTTTTTTTTTTTGAAAAATAATTTTTTAACTGATCGTAGTTAGTTGAGAATTCAACTGTCCTTTTGATTTTTTTGATTTAAAAATTTAAATGTACTGTCGAAAATTTGTATTTTTGGGTGAAAAATTCAACAATTTGTTTGACAATTTTTTCTCTTTTGAATGCAAAATCTTTCTTGGTTGAAAATTCATCTCTTTTGGTAGAAAGTTGATCTTTTTTGGTTGAAGGTGTAAGTATTTGGTTAGAAATTAATCTGGTTTGGTAGATGATGTAATTATTTTGTTAAAAATTATTCTTTTTGGCTCAATTTTGATTTTTGTTGTTTTAATTTTTTAATTGTTTTTTATTGAAAATTAAATTTTTGTTTGAAATATCAACTATAACATTTCTCGTTGAGAATTAATCTTTTTTGGTTAAATTCAATGGTTTTTAATTTTAAATGAAAAATGTTTTTTAGTTGAAATCTCAACTATTATATGTTTTGTGAATTGTAATTGAAATTGAAATTGAACTACTTGGCTGAAAGTTGAACTACTTTGTTAAATTTTTTTAAAGATTCATCCCTTTAGTTTAAAATTCAATTATTTTGTTTCAAACTATTCATTTCAAATTAAAATCTGATTTTGATGAATTTGATGAAATACCTTACCGACACTTGTTTTATTTTTTAACTTATTTTCACACGAATAGCCACATCGAGTTGAAAATTTTGGATAATAAATAGGAAGCACTAAGAAAGGTGGGTCTGGACCTAAATTTTAATAATAATGAAAAAAGCAAAAAAAAAAATTATTTAGAAAAAAACTTTTTTCATAATTATAAGAATTTAGGACCAGACCCACCTTTCTTAGTGCTTCTTATTTATTATCCCAAATTTTCAACTCGATGTGGCTATTCGTGTGAAAATAAGCTAACAAATAAAAAATGTGTCGGTAAAGTAGGAATCCGGTCACGTGACCCACTCGACACATGGCCTTAAGGCCATGTAAGCGTAACCTCAAATTTTTTTTTACATATTTTTCAAAATCAACCTACGTTCACACGAAACGCGATATCGAGTTGAAATTTTGTGAAACTAAATATGAAGCACTAAGAAACGCGGGTCTGGTCCTACATTTTTATAAGTATAAAAAAAATTTTTTTTAACAAATTTTTTTTTTGCTTTTTTGATAATTATAAAAACTTAGGACCAGACCGGTCCAGCAAAGGTGGATTACTTCGGATTACCCTGGATTACCTGCATATACAAAATTAGTCTGGATGACCCAAGATTACTCCACATAAACTAGCGCGAATTTTGAACTAAAATGGTTTATTTTTTAACAAAATTGTTAAATTTTCAACTAAATAGTAAATTTTTTAACCAAGAACATTATTTTTCTATCGAAAAAGACTAATGTTAAAAAAAATACATAAATCTTCAACTGAAAAAGATAAATTCAGCCAAATAGTTCAATCTTTTAATAAAAAATATCAATGTTTCACCAAAAATGAAATAGTTAAATTTTCAGTTCAAAAATAAATATTTACCTAAAAAACAATGATTTTCCAATAAAATAGTTAAATTTTCAAACAAAGTGATGAATTTTCAACTAAAATTAAGAATCTTCAAAGAAAATATTGACTTTTTAACAATACTGTGGAATTTTCTACAAAGTAGATTAATTTTTAACCAAAAGAGACAAATTCTCAACAAAAAATGTAATGCATAATCGACATTTTAACCCAAACAAATTTTAATTTTTGATAAAAACCCAGTTGAAGTCAACCAAAAAGACGAATTTTCAACAAAACCTTTTAACTTTTCAAACAAAGAAAATTCCCTAATTTTTCGGTAAATTCACCAATTTTGCGGAATTTACGCTACAAAACATTCAAATTTTGCGGAATTTTCCCTAAGAAACACTAGGGAAAATTCCCTAATTTTTCGGAAAATTCTCAAATTTTGCGGAATTTTCCCTACGAAACATTAGGGAAAATTCCATAATTTTTCGGGAAATTTTCATATCTTTTCGGAATTTTTCCCTAATAACTATTCGGGAAAATTCCCGAAAATTTACGGTTAATAGCTCTCCGAACATTTTCGGGAAAATTCCCGAAAATTTTTTTACAGTGTAGTTGAATTTTTAACAAAAAAGACGAATTTTTAGCAAAACCGTTGCACTTTTAACAAAAAAAAAGACTTTTTCACAAAATTGTTGAATTTTCTTCAAAGCAGAATATGTTTTAACCAAGGAATTGAATTTTTCACCAAAAAAATACAATTTTCACTGTGAGGATTAGTTTTCTACAAAGTAGATTAATTTTTAACCAAATAATAGAATTTTTAACTAAAAATATAAATTTTTAACCGAGAAGATTAATTTTCTACCAAAAGAGACGAATTAAAAAATAATACATGAATTTTTAACCAAGCAGTTGAATTTTCAACTAAAAAGGTAACTTTTCATTCAAGCAGTTGAATTTTTAACTAAAAAATATGAATTTTCTACCAAAGTGAAGCACTTACATTTTCATTGTTGAAAAAATAAATTTTTACAAAAATATCGAATATTTCTCAAAATAGCCCAATTTTTAATCAAGGAGATGAATTTTCAACTAAAAAGATTAATTTTCTACCGAAAACGACAAATTTTTAACGAAATAGATGAATTTTCAACCCACTAGTTGAATTTTCAACTGAAAAAGATGAACTTACAATCAAAAATGTATAAGTTAAATTTTCAGTTAAAAAAGTTAATTTTTTAACCAATAAAACCGAATTTTTAAGAAAATAGTTAAATTTTCAACCAAATTATTTTCAACTGAAATCAAGAATCTTCAACCAGAAAAATGAATTTTCAACCAAGTAGTTAAATTTTCAACTAAAAAAGATAAATTTTCATCCAAATAACAGTTGAATTTTTAACTAAAAAAGATAAATTTTCAACCAAAACTGAAATACTTACAATTTCAATTGAAAAATAAATCTTTTACAAAAAATAGAATATTCAACAAAATAGTCAAATTGGTAATCAAGGAATGAATTTTCAACTAAAATGAAGAATCTTCAACTGGAATACTTGAATTTTCAATTGAAAAAAAAATAATTTTCAATAAAAAAAAAACGATGTTCAACGATATGGTTAAATTTTCAAGCAAAGAAATAAAAATTATTCGATCAAATTAGTTGAATTTTCAATCCAGAAAGACGAACTTTCAACAGAACAATTGAATTTTCAAACAAAAAATGACTTTTTAACAAAATTTTTAAATTTCCTACAAATAAGATTAATTTTTCACCATAAAGTTGAATTTTCAAACAAAATCGTGAATTTTCAACGAGGAAGATTAATTTTTTACTGAAAAGACAAATTTTGTTCAAAATACATGAATTCCAACTAAAAAGTATTTTGTTTTATTGTGTACATTAAATTTTGTAGAAAAGATTCATTTAGCACAGCAATTCAGAAAGTTATGAAACTTATGACTTTCTCTCTGTTATGACTACGATAGATAATTATAATTTTCTTAAAACAAGTTCGTAAATTTTATATATTTTCAAAACCTCTTGTATCGAATAACATAAACATAATAAAAAGATCACTGAAATTTGTTATGCTGCTAGAAGAGATTAAGGAATACTTTTTAACATGTATATACTATATACTAATAAAAAAAAATTATTTGGTATAGGCATACATTATTTAAGCTTAGGGGTACTAGAACATACTGTGCGCGCTATGCACGCACTAATTACCCTTTCTTTAAAAGAAAAAAATTCGGTTTGTTTTCCAAAATTTTGTTATAGATTTTACAACAAATCTTATACGATTTGAAAAAATTGTATATGCTTTACAGAAGTTTCTTTATTTATAGCGAGAACGAGAGCCGAAGTAACTTTACTTCAAATAATTTTTTTCTGAAAAAAGATCTTCTCCTTTCGCTCCGCTGGGAATCGAACCACCGAACTACTGATTTCCGGGCAGGATTAAGCTACTAGAGAGGTCGAGAAAAGAAACTTTTTTCAGAAATACACGCATTATTTTGCTAAATGGTACAAATCAAATTTTTCAAGGAATCTGTGTTATCATTAGAGAATTACAGAAAAATATCTAACGTCTTTTCAGACTAGATGGAGCTATGGAAGAAAAAT
>CAKNYM010049138.1:348-41484 GCA_932195095.1 Andricus curvator
AAATTTGTGAAAGAAAAATTAATAATAATTTTTTTAAATTTCATGCATGTAAGATTTGATATTTAATATAAGAGTATTAAATAAAAATGTTTAATCTTTCACTTTAATGTTTGTATTATTCATTATGTTTATGTTGTATTTGTTTTGCAAAACGTGCACAATACTTTCAGGTATAAAAAACTATAAATTGATCCTCCGATTCAACAACAACAATTCTTGAACCAAATCTTTTATAAACTTTTTGAATCTGCGAAACGGCATACATTCTTTCTTTAGTAAGTACCCACAGATAAATTATTGATTGGAGTCTATCCTCTTCAAGATGCACCTTCTACAAAATTTGTTTTTCAAATGTGTCCTTAGTTATACGATGAAATGAAGTCACCAGAAACTCTCTTTTTTTTATATAAACCTTATTCTATTTATTGCTAATACACACGCAGTAGATAGGTTTAAAATATAACATTTAAGTATGTAGAAAAGATGACATTTATTTTTAGACAAATATTGTCACAAATACATTTTTCTCAGGAAGATATTTTAGTGCTCATATTCAAATTCAAAATGATTGTAAGGTCCTCCAAGGTAGTGAAAGTAAAGTTTCTTTTTCTTAACTGCTTCCTCCATCTTTTCAAATTTATCCTCCTCTTGTGTGTTCTCGGATGCTTCCTCAAAGACTTTCATGATTCTACCAGGCAAGAATACAGAAAACTGATTGTCCAATTCAACCACAATCCTATTACCATACTTTGTTCGTACTTTTCGAATCTTGAACACACCATACTTCTTCTTCACAGTCAGTTCCGATAGTTTTTTTGTAGGTAGGACCCCATCCATTCGACCAACTGCGTTAATCTTTTCAAGATCCATCTTCTCTAAAGGCTTATTTAACTTTTTTCACAAGACGTTTGCACTGCACTTTGTTGAATGAAACCACTGTAACCTGTAGCTGCTCTTATAGTCCATTATCCCACTCTTTAAACATTACCCCACTCGTTGCACATGCGCACAAATCTTCTAGATGCTTGAAGAAAATTAAACTGTTGAGTTATAGTATTGGCACTCAGTATAAGTAATGACTGTAAAATTTAATTGTTAATAAAATTATTATTTATTATGTAGCAACATTTATCAATAATAATCATAAAAGTAATAGTTAGAAATTGGAAAAAATTGTGTATTTGACATGACTAATGGTTAACTAGTGGATAGGTTTAAAAGTAATGAACACTTTTATTACCGTTAGTTATTTTTTTTATTCATTCAAGAAAAAAGACCTAACCTATTTTTACAAAGTAAAATCTTAACCTAATTTGTTAAAAGAAACATTATGGAAACAGGAATTCGCACTTATTATAAAAGTCTTTGAGCGTTGTATTTTTCAAACAAGTGTCTGTAGTATCTACACCTTTAGTCACATCATCAGCATCATCGTCGTCAGCACTGCTTCCAGCATAAATCCTGATGGTTGGCTGATCCTGAGGAGTCAAGAACCAGGTCTTGAGCGTCAGGACATTTCGGACAGCGCAGTTGTGATTCCAGAACTGGGTATGATGATTACACGTGACGGAAACTGCATTGAGTAATTTCTTTAGCGAAGGACAGCCCAAATCTTCCAAATTGCGTACATTTAGCCCAAACTCGTCAAAGCATTTCTTCTTTTCAAGTCCTTTGACGTAAATAGCACAAGCATCAAGTAGTATATCTTGAAGTATAGGTCTTACTTCCTCGTAGGGTATGTCACCAGAAGTCCACCCGATACCGTGATAATTGCGCGTCAGCCACAAATTTTCGCTCTTGTATCGAGCAGGCAGAGAGTTCCAATAGCAGGGAGGTTCAAAGAGGTAGACTAGAGGTTGAGCCTCTTCCTGGAGGGGAACTATAGCCAATTCCTTGAAGATGAACTGGTTGTTGGGCTTCTTGAAGCCTTGCACGTCTACAATGAACTCCATTTCGACCAAAACTGAATTCTCTTACTAAAATCATCTACTTTATACCTTTTCTCCCCACAACCACTAACATTACCCCCACCACTATCATCTTAAATCAACTTCTTCACACTACCACTCAGTGGCTGGTACTGAATCATACGGTCATGTATAATTAGACAGTAGGCTGCAGTTTCAGCGGGAAAATTGTCTGCAGATTCAAATTCCAAACGAACGTCCACTGAGGTCTGTTTGAGAAACTCATTTTGTTTTGAGCAATCAATGACACTGAGAGGAGCGTATTCTTTAAAATCACTTTTCTTCAACATTGGTTCAGGCTCTTTACCATAGTACGCTGCCTGAAAGTTTGCATACATCTCATAAAGTAGTGCAAACTGATTATGGCCAAAGTCCAGATTTAAATTACCATACGGATAGTACTGTGAATTGAGGAATAACTTGACATTGGTTATATTGCAGTGATCGAAGCGATTAGCATATCTGGCTAGCCTATCCTTTCTACCTGTCTGGAAACCCAGTATAACATAACGTGGTTTTTCTAACTGAGTAGATGTTTTCACAGTCCATATATGTCTTGTGGTGGTGGGAAGCATGGGGTATTCATACAATTCCCATGAGCGAAAACTCATAGTTGTGAGAAAATCTTTTCCAATAACGTTCAGCAAATTTATCTTTTGCTCATCCGAAGCTATAACATATGGTATCATCCACTCTACTTTATGAATTGAGATCTTGAATTGCTCTTCGTTTCCTGGCGCTTGTCGTGCTTGAACAACAGCATTTATGTCACTGCGTGATCATTTCAGGATAAGTTCATGCTTTGCATTAACAACGATCTTTCGATAGTCTTCAGCAAATCCTAGGATCATACTGAGTGGTATAGTGACATCAAAGTATCCCTCATCATTGGAAAGACGTTTTGTTCCTTCCGGCATGTCGAGCCATCCGGCATTCTCTATAAAATAACTTTGTCCAGGAGCAAGTGAGATGTAGCCCTTTATGGTGCTAGTGAGACCGACGTTCTTGCAGCGATCAATCTCAATACTATTGAGTTCATAGCGAACTTCATCAAACAGATAGCAGATGGCATTGCTCACTAGTGCTGTACTAGCAACAGCTGTAACCCCATCAGGCCTTGTTAGTCGTCCATACACATGCAGTGAACTCTTGCTGGGTAGTACACACAAATCTTGATGCTGGACAGCAATTCGAATTTCATCACTGTTGTTGAATGATGATGATGCATAAGGCTGATGTGCATGAATCTCATAGTGAGCTATAGACTCATCAAATCTCACTGGTGCTTGAATGTTTAGTATTTCTTCCATTTTTATTGCAACAAAAGGAGATGATGAATATCTTGAATGGACGTTTCAGTTTCTTTTTCCACGTGGTTTGATCTTCAGACCAAGCTGTTCCAGAAAGAGCACGTTCTGAGGTGTTAGCTCCTTGCGCGCTGATTGAAAACTGGTTTGCATTCGACATGTTGACGCTCTTATATAGACTCCTTTGGGATTGTACACTATACCCATTATGATGATGATTTGACATGCTGTCGTATTGTTATCACCTCTCCTCGGAAATTCACCAAGTCACCGTCCTGATCAACTATGCGGAGCTGAATTTGATGTATTGTCTTCACGGCGATTGGAAGGTAAATGGCGTGTGACGGCACTTCAACGATCTTATATCCTGGTGGTACAACAGGAAAGAATTCATGAATCGTGTGCACTTTGCGATTATTTATGTAAGCTCCAGTAGTGATATTACACTCAACTCGCAGAGCATTCACTTTGAGAATAGCCACAGGTAGATCAGAAGTATGAGTCTTATTGGCTTCGAGAACACGTGGAGCGAATCCCAACAATCGTGCCATAGAATCGTGAGGTTGAAAGTTCACTTTGCGATCACACTTGATCTCGCTGCGCAATGTGTTATTATTTGGCTTGATGTTTATTGTAATTCCATCAATTGCTAGAGCTTTCTGGACATAACTCTCAATGTCTTCAATCTCATAGCTGCTAGTAGGTATGGTCACTACTCGTTCACCAACATAGATTTTATTCTTTCCAGTGTCAACGTTAGGAATCGCATTAAATGTGAGCATTTCAACGAGTCCAAGTACATAGTTCTTATGAGGAGAGAGTTCTATTGGTGGAAAGTACTCTGAGTCTAGAACAGAAGAGTTTCCTGTTATCGTGAGAGTAAATGATTCTTCCATGATGGTGTTTTTCTCTGTACTGACTCTAGTCCGTTCATTACATGTTCTTATATAGACAGTATTTGTCTTTTATATGTAGTTGTCCAGATAGAAATTTTAAGCACAAGTGTCCACATTCAACACTGTCATAGTCCTGATATCTGTCATGATTATACTTTATCACGCTACCAACACCTAGGTAATCTACGAGATCCAAAGATGGACGAAGATTACCGAAACTGTCAAAGTATAGGACTTGATCACCGATCTTTCTATAACTGACCCAGTGGGTACCAGGGCCGTGGCTATCATCAAGATTAACAATAGCTGACTCAATTTGGTGGGGTCCCTTTACTGGCAGTTGATTGCGCATAAATACTCCACGAAAATGTGGAATCTTTAGAGCTTTAGCATACTTGAACAGATCCGTATCAGTGAGTGCATGGTGAGGTAGCTTCACTGCAAGTTTTTTGACCCTGGTCTTAGACGAAGTCCCTGTCCTTTTCGGTAAGGTTTCATATGAAGACCTAATCCTTTTCTATAGGGTTTAAGGTGTAAACATTTTCCTAGAGCAATAGCCTCCATTGCATTGTTATGACGTTGAGCTTCTGCCAGTTGTTGCTTGGCTGCGCTAGCATCATTTACCGCCTTAGCTACACCTGCTGCTCCACCAGTGAGAGCTCCAAGTGCACTAAGTCCAGCAAAAATTGGAATCAGTGGCAAAACACCACCGACTTTCGAAGGGATTGGTAGAACACGTGGATTTTGCACTTGATGTTTATCGCCTGCTCTTTTGACGGCTTTCTGTGCCCCTCTGATTGCAGACTTGATGGCCACTTTTGCATCACTACTTCTTTTCATTGCTTTCTTAGCCGCATTCACAACCTTTCTGAATGCTATCAGTTTATTTCTTGCAGCTGGTTTCTTTTTCACACTAGGTTTCCTCTTCTTTGAACTGGGTTTCTTAGTCAGCCCCATACCGAGTTTCGCTTTGGCATTCATGACGTTAGTTATTGCTAGTGCTGCCGCTTTCTCGCCAATTCCAGCGTCTTTAGCAAAAACGCGCTTCCAGGCTTTACTAGCTAGTACACGATCTGCAGCGTTTCTCACTTCAACGTTTTCACGATTTCGCGAGTATGCAATGTCGTGTTCTTTACACGCAGCGTCTAGAGGATTGATACCGGGATCACCTCTAGCAAGTCGTTCGGCTAGCTTAGTACCTGGACCACAGTATTGGTAGCCAGGCAAGTGCAACTCAAACGGCAAGTTGTTGATGACTTTGTTGACCAATCCTCTACCTCGATGATGACGGCGTGATACTTTGTTCACTTTATGGTGCACAATCATTCTTCACTGAATGGAGGTTAGCACGCAACTGACCTGGAAGCTATATAAGCGCTGTATTTATAGCTTTCACAGCAGTTGATATCAAGATGCGGTTCAAGACACAGCCTATTAAACTTCCGGTTTTTAATATTGATACCCTCGTCCAATCAAAAAAAAAGTATAGGGTGAAACGACATGGTAGCCTTCTACCAGACAGCATTCGCGCAGTGTTTTGTGGACCATCAAATTGCGGCAAGACAAATGCATTACTTGCCCTAATCTTACACCCAAACGGATTGAAATTTGAAAGTGTCTACGTCTACTCGAAATCCCTCAAACAACCAAAGTACAAATTCTTGGAACGGGTGTTGAATGATGTAGATGGAGTTGAGTACTTTCCTTTCAGCGAGCATGAAGAAGTAATACCATCAAGTGAAGCTCAACCAAATTCGGTAATTGTATTTGATGATGTTGCCTGTGAGAAACAGGACAATATTCGAGCCTTTTTCTGTATGGGCAGACACGCTCATGTTGACAGTTTTTACTTATGTCAAACTTACGCTCGAATACCTAAACATCTGGTTCGAGATAACGTCAATCTATTGATACTTTTTAAGCAGGATGAGAAGAATTTAAGACATGTGTATGACGATCATGTGAATACTGACATGAGTTATTTACAATTTAAAGACTTATGTGCAACATGTTGGAATACTGACAAGTATGGATTTGTTGTCATTGATAAGGATAGTGAGCTCAATCAGGGAAGATACATAAAAGGTTTTGACTGTTTTATCTCTCTATAAATATATGTCATGTAGTAGAAATGATGTAATTATAAATTGATACATCAACACGTCAACATGTCAAAGTTTCACAAAGAGAAGGAGGTGCTCCGTCAAATTGCTAAAGCTAGTAAGGCGATTCGGCGTAAACATCGAATGCTCAAACTGGGTAAAGAAGCCACTGAAAAGATAATGAGTGAAACGTTCAAGCCAATCGTCATGCCATTGCAGAAACTGGTTGATATATCGAATCCATCAGTCAAGAAGGAAGTTCAACAAAATGAGCTTGTAAAGAAAAAAGATCAGGAGGATGAGCAGGAGGAAGGGGAGGATGAGTGGGAAGAGGACGATGATAATGCTTTCTTTATGACTGCTGATGCTGAAGGAGAGCAAGATACAACTGTGCGTCAAGAAGATGCAGTGCCTGAGCATGCTGATAATTACGAGTATTTAACAAACAAATTTCTCAGGATGCTGCAACAAAATAGGAAGCAGTATTTGGATATGGTTTATGGTGTGCGTAAACTCAATGATGGCAGTCTTTTTATTGGTGACAAACCCATTAGTTTTGAGGCACAATATATCAATGTTGGTGGTAAACAGTATCTGAAAACTGTTGGTCTGCTGGAACATTTGTTTAAACAAAATCCAGAAGAATCCCACATAAGCACTGACGATCGAAACAATTATAAGGAAATTTTGATTGCTACAAATGCACACAAGAAGCGATACAGTTCCAGTGAATCCATTCGCACCAGCAACAATAATAAGTACAAGAACTTTATTTCAAAATTGTTCAACGTATCACGCAGACGATCATCCAAAGGTGGAGGTTCCCTGCCACAGTATATGGTAGCAAGAAAAAATGTTAGGACTGACTATGTCTACTGGGACGACCCTAACGAACTAGTTGATCGTCTTCGTCTACTCCTAGCGTCTCAGGCAGCAGGCAACCCGAGTCACAACAATGAAATCATATCAATCATTGAGGAACTGCGGGAAGCTGAAATCATATATTAGGAGGGTACTCATAACGCTTTCGTTAGTATTACGATGAGTATCGACGTGTTTGGACGTCATCTGGATCGAACCGCTGCAGGAAGCCGTGGGCCGCCTGGTGTTGGATTCAAGATTACCTCTGACGGTCTTTACGACGTAGATGGCAAGAGAGTTTGTAACGTTAGTGAGGCCAAAGAGCAATACGACGCAGTCAATTTGGGACTTGTACAGCGTATTGTACAAAACGAGATACGTACTGTGTATCAAGTCACATCATCTATGGGAACAGAGATTGACAATAATAGTTTTATGATACGTTTACTTGAAGAATCGATCAATGAGAAACTGAAAAACCTGCAGATTGACACCCAACAAGATTTTTTAGTCCCTAACACTGAACGCATTGCTCAGTTGGAAGCTCGATTAAACGCACTCGAGAATGGATAAGGAGAAATTGGCAGTAGTCAAAGAACTGCATAAACCTGCTAGAAAGAATAATGCACGTCGTCGCGTGTAGACACGTGGTATAGACGAAACGTGGCAGGCAGATTTAGTTGAAATGTTACCCTATGCCCGTGAGAATAATGGCTACAAGTATTTACTCACCGTTATAGATATTTTATCCAAGTACGCCTGGGCGGTTCCTGTTAAAAGCAAGAGTGGACCAGATGTCACTTCAGCAATGCAATCTATACTAGTGCAGGGTCGTATACCAAAAAACTTACACACCGATGAAGGTAAAGAATTTTATAATTCACATTTTAAAGAACTTATGCAACGATATGGTATCAATCTCTACTCAACACATAGTAATCTAAAGGCGTCAATCTGTGAAAGATTTAATCGCACGCTTAAGAACAAGATGTGGCCACAATTTAGCTTAAGAGGTAACTATAAGTGGATAGACATTTTGCCTACTCTCATCTTCAAGTACAATAATACGAAACATCGATCAATCGGTATGAAGCCAAAAGATGTCACTACCGAGGATGAAGAGGAGCTGATGCAACGCTTAAAAAAACTGCGAAATATACCGAGGAGAAGACCAAAGTTCAAAGTTGGTGACAAAGTTCGAATCAGCAAGCACAAGCACGTTTTTGAGAAAGGATACACTCCCAACTGGACAACAGAGATATTCACTGTGGATCAAGTTATGCTTACGAATCCAGTGACGTACAGGCTCAAAGACTATCAAGAACAACCCGTTTCTGGTGGATTTTATGAGCAAGAACTTCTCAAAGTTGAACATTCAGACGTATACCTTGTGGAAAAAGTAATCAAGAAACGTGGTAACAAAATATTTGTAAAGTGGTTAGGTTTTGACAGTTCACACAACAGCTGGGTAGATAAATCAGATATGTAATCAACTTTGTGCAATGTTGAATCAACTCTGTGCAATGTCAAATCAATGATGAAACAATGTTGAACCAACGATGAATCAATGTTGAACCAACGTTGAACCAATGATGAATCAACAGCGATTGAATGTTAAACTAAATTATGAGATTTATAATACTAAGTCTACGCTTGTGCTAACTAGATGTAAGATTTTTGATAAATAAAAAAGCAATTCATATACATATATTATGTTTTTTATTCAGTATAACCCTTACACCTACTATATTTACAATTATTTACAACTTAAACCTAATCTTTTACCAGAAGATCTAGCAATTCTTCGTCACTATCACTCAAGACATCATCGACATCCATTGCGCTGATTCTATAATGCCCCCATGCGAGGGTGTCTGTACTATTTGCGAGTAAGTATCGCTTATCGTCATAAGGACTTAGTGCAATCTTTTGTTGTTCAATAGTTTCGACATTGTGTAGTCTTGACCTGATTACATATTGCGTTCTAGATTGGATACTCCAATTTCGCAAGCATTCGGTGTAATCATCAAAGGTAATACTTTTCTTTACAACAGCTGCTTTTACACCTTTGGCTTTTTTAACAAAGTCCTCGCCATTGACACGGATACTATACATCTTACTTCGCAAACCAACAAATTCTGTAATTATTTCACCATTACATTCATCTTTCATAAAACCCAAAACTTTCTTGTTTCTTTGCGGCATTCCAAAAATATTGTCCCGAGGGTAATCTGAAGTGTCGAATTGTTGAGTATTCTTTTCCATATCTTCTTTCATGTCAGCATAAATGTCCTGACACTTCACTTCATATATTAAACTGTCCGTGTCAGTGTACAAGAGTTTGCAGTTGTTACGATATTTTTTACGCATGTAACCGTAGTGAAAATCATAAATTAGGATTTTAGACACATCCAGCACTGTCAGACCCACATAGATTGGCTTATTAAACAAAACTTCTGTCTTTCTTAACTCTATAGCCATGAGATTTTCACTGAAAATGGCTCGGCTGTGGAAGTTCGGTTTAGCTATGAGGGCTTCTGCTCCAAACCTACCCTCCCATTTCGCCACGAGTTTCACGCTTACATGCTTTCGCACATTCTCCATTGTCTTACCGTAAACTGCATTATTCATCAATTTGTACAAGTTCCTTTCGAATTCATTTTTAGCTTGTGTTCTGTTTTCAGTATTGAAATCTATGTAACTCTTGAGCCATGTTGACTGATTGAATTTAAGTACTCTGTGAATTTTGATTAATACCAGACCGTTTGTAAGAGCATCCTTGAGAGCTCGGTAATGGAGAACGTACTTATGTTTCAGTAGGAGGGTAGTTAGAAGCTTCTCCTGGTTGGAACCCGGTGGTTTCGAGTGTTCTGGACAGAACGGTAAATCATTATGCTCATCGTGAAGCTCGGGTGGATAGTACAAATCAACTTCTAGAATATAACCAATGGGTGAATCATTTGAAATATTGAAATCAAAATTTTCCAAATTTGTAACCCACTCAAAACCACCGTAAGGAAGGGGTTGTCCCATTGCCCAACCATAAAGGTTGTTTGCATCGAAATATACAATGTAGATGATCTCACCTCTTTCATTGAAAACTTTCATATACTTGTTGTTGGCAATGGTGTATCGGTTGGAGCATTGACTTACTCCACCCTTTTTACCATTCTCAATCATCAGTAGCATATCAACGTCAGTGAGGAGTTCCAATCTTACCCCTGTATATTTGAGCATGGCGTCCCATGTGAAGCCAGGAGTCGTGTAGTAATGTGCTGGATCGAGACCGTAAGCCATGAAACACTGTTCTCGGAAATTTTCAAAGACATCAGCCAACAACAACACATCAGTCTTCATGTATAATTGTACATATTCGCCGAGAGTTTTAACACTGAATGCACACCATACCTGTTGTGCATGTTCGTAGTCCTCATCAGATATTGATGAGTCATTCAGGATACTGTGAAACTTTTCTTTTGGTGGAAGCTGGTTTTCTTTCAATCTCACCCTTGAGTCCAGGTATTCATAGGGGAGAACACCTTTCCTCGTTAGAAGTTCAACTTTCTCACTCTCCATTCCAGAAAACATTGCACTCACAATTTTATACTCAGTGAGATACGATGCTAACTTTTCCAAGGATGATGCCATGAATCTGAATGAGTCGATGAATCGGAATTTTATCTGTGTTCCCTTAACATATTTGGTAAAAGATATGTATTTTTCCTTATTTAATGCCAGAACTTTAACTTTTCCTTCAAATTGAGTAGCAATATCGCGGATGATAAAGTGAGCATCATACCCACGCAAGTTGTGGAACACAACAGGTATGATGTTGGCATCTTGGTAAGCTAGATTACAGTGTTCATGTGCGGGACCTCGATACTTTCCTGTCAGGTGACAGTGATCGCGAACCTTCTTCATCGGTGGATGTAGAGCTTTCTGACAGATGTGACAAGTAGTGGCTTCAAAGAAAGTTTCCTGTTGCCTTGGTGTTAGTTTCTGCATCGGAACTGGAGATGCCAGTATTATCTCACATTTATTTGCAGTTAACTGTAACTCTAGAGCAAACCACTTTGCTGGTTCCACACCTTCAGGACATGAGTTGTAGAATGATAGTGAATCATTGTAACTGCACTTGAACAAGTACCCAATGTCAAAAACTTCATGTTTCTGGAATACTTTAGTGTTTGTCGTCTGTTTTTGTACGTCTCCACTTGGTATTAATAGGGACTCACAGTCGGCATAGATAATGAATGGAACTTTTTCTCTATGCTTGAAATTTTTGAATTCAATAATATTTCTACCAGGTTTTGGTAGCATTATTTACAATTATTCACTTTTTTACAATCTTCCCTATGAGCTACCAACGTCTCTATTTTTGAAAAGTAGTGCAAGCATCGTTCACAGATATGTTTTCTTCCATCATGTTTCGATAGCTGGCAGCTAACTAATCGAGAAAGATCTTTGACCCATACATAGTGGAAGTTGAAAGACTGGGTTCTGCTATCCTGTTGATTGCTTTCTTCTTCTTCATCACTGCTATCTTCATTTACATATTCCTCTTCAACTCGGAGGAGGTTTACATGAGTTTCCCTTACCTGTGAAGTGAGATGAAGAGGAACCACTATCAACTTTTGCTTCTTTTTAATCAAGCCATAAATATTCACTGAAATGCCATTTTGTGCTTCGAATTTTTTTACATCTTTCATTGCTACGGGGAAATTTATTCCAGAAAAGTTTAATTCATCCTTGTATTGCTGATAGCTGGACACGCGTTTAGGATTGTACTGATTTCTATTGACTGGATGTATGGCTGATAATATAGCCCACTTAAAGCACTCGTTGTCGTTCGTATTTTGCACTTTCACACATGCTTCTTTTCTCTTGATTCGTAGAGGAAGATCAATGTAAGAGCTACCTTTCATGGGGTTTAGTTTGTTGATATTCACTTCTAATTTCACAATAGAGTGCAAGGTCCATCCAGAGTCTTTCTCTTGAAACTCCTCCATTTCAGTTAAGATAGGGTATCTTGCGTTGTTGGTAAACCATATTTTCAAATCCGTGCTGACGTATATCTCTTCATTTTTTGATTTAAAGTTCTTTACATCAGGATCCTCCTTACCAATCTTTAGATAATATGCATTAAGCACAGTGTTGATTTTAAAAGCTCTATGTTCACGCAAGGCTCGGCCCACATGTACAATAAATAGAACTTGGGCGTCATCTAGGAAGGCAAGAACATCCTTGTGAACCAGGTTCGCGACAATGCATGTTTTCACTCGACTATCGAATGCTTTGTCGACGTCAATCCACTCCACTCGATCGTTAATGTCATTGCGTTTCTTCTGAAGTCCGCTACCCTTTTTAGTGAGAAACTCGAATCGAGCTTTAAAACATTTCAAGTGTTCAATAATATTTAGACACCTTCTTTTCTGATTTATTGACAGTCGTGGTATACATGACAATTCCTTTCGCACTGCTTTTAAACACAATAGGCACTCGTTTCGCCATCGATTAACTTTGTTTAGTTGTACGTTCCCAGATGATGTTGATGATGATGATGATGAAAGCAGGGTCAGTACTTCTTCGAAAGCAGGAATAAGTTTTACACACTCATCGAGGATCATTTTCTACTAGATATAGACTGTATACACTAATAATGTTTTAACTTCACAAGTTATTCTTTCTGTTTTAATAATTTTATATTTACTATCCACTTTCACTGAACTGCCTCGCACGATGTAATGACTGCACTGAGATCTGATGTCTCCTTTTATAGTCCGCTATCCCCAACTCCACCAATACCTCTAAAAGATTCTAGAACTTGCTAATTCCCCCAACCCCATCCTTCATTTAAATTCACCATGTGCGACATCGAATTTTCCTGTAATTTAACTGAATTGATGGTGGCGCCATCAATTGCTCGTAACAACTTATTAGCTGTTGGCATCTTAGCACGGACATGAACCATCATCTTTCGTCGGTAAATGTAAGGCGCCTCTGAATATGAGCCGGAGACCCCACGACGAGACGCCGTGGCATGTATCTGAACTTCGGTGTCACACTCTCGCGGTAAAACAGAGATCACATTTATCGACCGTCTGTTCGGAAACGACTGTAGGTAAAGTGAAACTTTGCGCGTCGATGTTTTACCGACTGCTGTGGCTCCATTGCCTGTGTCTCACTCTGCCGGTATGGTAGAGAACACCACTATCGATTATGGATATGGAAACGACTGTCGGTAATTTAGCACGGAAGCTAACCATTAGCGCCTGTCGGTAAATTACCGGTCACTGTTTTACCGACCAAAGTGTCACCGAACTGTCATAGCTATACTACTGATTGTATCAGAGATTGGTACTTTCGTAAAGAGAGATACTACGTCGAAACTCACTAGGATGTCTTGGGGCTGAATGTGAATCTGTTGTATCTTTCTACTAAAGCCAAAAGATTTTTCGAAGTGTGTGATAGAGTTTTATGTGAAAGGATTCAGTTCTTTGGCGAGAAAGCCTGCTAGGTTGTAAGTTGGTGGGTTTATTGCCCTGACGAACGGTCTGAGTGCAATTTTGTTTTTGTGGATTTTTGGGAGTCCGTAAAGATTTGCAGAGATGGGATGAGTAGATATTAATTTAGATATTGTTTCGCTGTCAAGTTTTGATTCTTAAAGAAGGTTTTTTGTTTTGCTGACTATTGTTTTTGTGGGGTCTTTTTCAAATTTGTTATATGTAGCTTCGGTTAGAAGATCCATGCTTTTGTTGTCATAGTGTTCTTCATTCATTATTACTGTTGTGTTGCCTTTGTCTGCGGGTAAAATTATGATCACTTCTTATTCATCACTATTCATCCATCACTTCTTCAGGACTGACCTGAAACTGAAGTTTCAGGCTATGTTGCTCTTATATGTATTCTCTACGATGCATGTGATTGGCCAGAGCACCTTATGGTGGAGAATGGTCCAACTGGATTGGCGAATCAAGTCTTTAAAAAAAAACGTCCAAAACTTTTTTGATTTTATCAGAAAGATTCACATTCAAACCCAAGACATCCTGGTGAGTTTAGACGTAGTATCTCTCTTCACGAAAGTAACAATCTCCGATACAAATGATATTAATAAATTCTTTGCAAACTTCCCCACCAATCTCATATCTTTGATAGAACACTCTCTCGATAATACCGACTTCTCTTTTAATAACCAATTCTACGAACAAACCTCAGGAGCAGCAATGGGGTCTCCAATCTCACCTGTGATAGTCAACATCTTTATGGAAAATCTATAAACTAAAATTTTTAACCAATCCAAGCTTAAACTGGAATTTTGGTGCCGTTGCGTTGACGGCACTCTCGTCATCTGGAGACATGGACTAGATGACTTACACAAGTTCTTCGATTTCATCAGTCAATTACACCCTAATATCCAGTTCACCATGGAAATTGAAAAAAACATAAAAATTGGCTATCTCGGACGTACTAGCTCAAAAAAGATCAGGAAACGCATCAGGGCATGAAGTTCACAGGAAACCCACCCATACAGATACCTACATGTCTCCTCCCACCTCCACCCATCTGAAAAGCAATCGGTCATCAACTCCCTTGTACACAGAGCTGCCCCATAACAGAGAAAGATAATTTGCAGAAGGAATTACAAAATGTTGAACAAATCCTAATACAACACGATTACACATACAAACAAATGGATAAGGCAATAAGAAAGTACACTCAAGAAAACAAGTCAACACAAAGTACTGAAGACAGAGAGAGAGAGAAAAACGACCAGTATCCTACCATGCATTCAAGGTATCACAGAACAAATAGGAAGAATTCTCAGCAAACACAACATTCAAACCATATTTACACCACCTGCGAAAATAGGACAACTTCGAAACAACCCTAGAGATAAAAAGGCACCTCGTAGTGATCCGGGAGTATATAAAATCCATTGCTCCTGTGGAAAAGTCTATATTGGAGAAACCGGGAGAGCGGTGAGCCAACGTATGAAGAAACATGAGGGCAAAGTCAGGGTAAGACATTTCACGCAATCAGCACTAGCTGAGCATCATATGGAAACAGGACATAGCATCTTATTTGACAAAACAACCATCATCGCGAAGACGCACAATATTTTTCTAAGAAAACATAGAGAAGCAATCGAAATCTTAAAGCACCCAAATAACATCAATAGGAACATTATTATAGGCGTATATAATACCAATCCGATTTGGCTTTTCGTCCGCCTGGATTTAAAAAAAGAGACTTGATTGGCCAGTAAAGTTTGACCAGTCCCCACCATGGAGTGCTCTGGCCAATCACAGACATCGTAGAGAATATATACCATATAAGAATAACATAACCTGAAACTTCAGTTTCAGGTCAGCCCTGAAGAAGTGAACTGCAATGTTCACGAAACGTCGGCAAAATTCGTAGTTTCGCACACGATTGAAACCCGAAAACCTCCTTTAAATTTATCAAAATTTAATTTATTGTATGAAAAATAAAATTTTTTATTTTTCTACAAAATCGAGACAAGATAAGAATAATTCCAACAGAGAGAAGTTGTTTCTCTCGAAAAGCTGAAACAAGTCTCTTGACGCTTCTATCTATCTTGCGTTTTTTTTTTAAATTTAGAAAATAATTTTATTTTATCCAAAAATTAGAAGAAAAAATTCTATTAGTGAATGACATAAATGTTTTTCTAAAAATATTCATACCGGGTGATAGAAAAGCATCTTAAATTTCAAAATACACTTTTTTCATAGTTCAAAGATTCCTGTCGTACATTAAAATGTATTTTTGGCAAAATAATTCGATAAAATTGATCAGAATTCCATGTGAATTTACAAGAATTCCGAATGAATACATGAGAACTATGAGTAAATTTAAAATAATTTAAGTGAAATTCAAAACAAATGAAATTAATTGGAAAAAATGGATCGAATTCCATTGATTTTGGTAAAATGAAAGCAAAATTAGAAGAACTGTATGGAATTCAGGATGTTTAAAATCGACTGAATTGAAAAAAATTTAAAAATATTATAAACATTCATTGAAATCATTAAATTCGGAGTGAATATAGGAGAAAATAAGAAAATTCAAAGAAATTTATGGAACTGATATGAATCCAAGATAAATTTAAAAGAATTCATGCTGAATTAAAAATAAACCCAGAGAAAGCAACTACATTTTTAAATTCCAAAAAAAAATTTGTATTTTTCCGGATTTTCATTTGTGAAATGAAACTAATAATTAATTAACGAAATTATCTAAATTACCGAGCAGAAAATATTCGAAATATAATAATTCCAAAAACGAAATTGCCGAATAAGAAAGATTAAAAAATTGCTAAATTATAAAACCAAAAATAATTGGTCATACATATATTTAGTGGACGTGTTTTTTACTTGATGTATTATTTCATATTTATTTATTCCATTATTTCTTATGGCCTACTCTTATCATTTCATTATTACTCCTTACTTTAAATAATTTCATAATTGTGATTATTGTAATAATTAATATATTAATAATAATATATTATTATAATTAAAATATAATAATAGAATAATTATAATATTTCGCATAATTTAGAATTTTTGGAAAATGTGCAAAAAAAAAAAACAATTTTCCTTTTCACCAAAAAAAGATAAATTTTCAACCAAAAATGGAATAGTTAAATTTTCAGTTTAAAAATAAATTTTTAACTAGAATGATGAATCTTTAACCCAGAAAATTAATTTATACTGAATAGTAGAATTTTCAATCAAGAAGATTAATTTTTTACTAAAAAGACAAATTTTTAGTAAAGTATGCTAATTTCTGCGAAGTGTCTTGTCCCGAAATTCGGGATGAGTATTCGAATATTTTTCATAAGCTGGGAAAAGAACAAGCTTTTAATCAAAGAAATGAATTTTCGAAAAAATTGATTAATCGTCAGTTGAATTTTTAACTTTTGAAATTCATCTTTTTGGATGAAAATTAATTTCTTTTATTGAAGATTTTACTACTTTGATGCAATTTTTGTTGTTGAAAATTAATACTCTTCTTTAAAATATTTTTTTTTGTTGAATGTTCGATTATTTCGTCAGAAAATAATTTTTTAATTGCATAAATCTCTATCCAAAATGTTAAATTTTTAAAAAATTAATTAAATTTTGAACTAAAAAAGATGCACTCTGAATTAAAAATATAATAGTAGACTTTCAAACCAAAAATAGATTGATTATCTTATTAGGTTTTGTAAATTAAGTTGAAATATATCATTTTAAATTAAACAAATTGTAACAAACAAATCATCTCTTTAATATAAAGAGAGAAAAAAGTGTCTCTTAAAAAACGAGGTTAAAGAAAATATGTCTTTAATTTAAATATAATTTTTCTCTGGCTTTAGATACAAGAAGTCTTTGCAAAACAATTAAATTCTCAACCAATGAGATGATTTTTTAGCAAAAAACAAAATGTCAGCTAAAAAGATTAATCAGAAATAATTATTTTTTTCAGAAAAATGGAATAATCATATTTTCAGTTAAAAGAATTAATTAATTTTTCACCAAAGAAACAACAATTTTCAACAAAATAGTTGAATTTTCAGCCAATGAACTGTATATCCCACTAAAATAATAAATCTGATGAACCTCATTGAAAAAAAACAACAAATTTCAACAAGATAGAGAAATCTTCAACTAAGAAAGATTTTGGGGTCAATAATGAAAACAAAATTTTCATCAAAATGTTTAATTTTGAAACGAAAAAGACGAACCCTCTAAAAAACAATTGAACTTTCTGCCCTCAGATAATTTGATTTTTTAAGCAATAGCTTAATTTTTAACAACGAAATTGAATTTTTAGCAAAAAATTATTTTTCAGGCAATAAAGAAAGATATATTCATTTGAAATTTTGAACTTTAAAGACAAAAGAACGGATTTTCTGCAAAATGATCAAATTTTCAGCCTGAAAATATAAAAAAAGTTGTAAACACAATTTAATTGGAAAATGCGTGGAATTTTTAATTCTAGTGGAAAAACATGTTATTCGAAACGATTTTGAGCTCAGGTAAATAAAACCTTGATAAGAAAGAATGCGTATCATACGCGTGTTTTCTATTGACGATGAACCAATTTCAAATGGAGACAAGGTTAGTCTCTCAAAAATATCCGTATATTAGTGGCCTAAACTCAGTATCCCGACATCAGTACAAGAAAAAATTTATTTATTTTTTGGGCTAAAAGTCCTAAATTCCTATTTTTTGGTAAATTTTGAATTACGTCCAGGATGAAGCTCTTCATCCTTGCTTTGGTGGCAATTTCTGTGGGTGAGTATAAGTGAAGAAATTAAATTAATTGAAACCATTTATTTTTTTGGGTCATCCATTAGTTTAAAAATTTATCTTATTTACTTCAAAACTCACCTTTTTGGTAGGAAATTACTCTTCGTAATTGAACATTATTTTTTTTTTAAATTAAACCAGTTTATTGAAACTGAAGACCTTTTTAGTTAAAAATTAATTTTTTCAACTAAAAGTTAACTAATCCATTTTGGATTGAATTTTTATTTTTATTGAAAGTTCAAATACGTGGTTGTAAGTTAAACTTCTGTATTCCTTTGGTTAAAGATTAATCGTTTTAGTTAAAAATTCATTTATCTATTTTGTCAAATTTTTTTTTCAAAACTCTTTATCTTTTGGTTAAAAAATAATTTTTTCACTAAAAAAGTTTTCCGTTTTCGACTGAAAATCTATCATTGTGGTTGAAAATTTATTTCTCTGTTTGGATATTTCTCCATGTTGTTGAAAATTCGTTTATTTTCCTTGTATGAAAATAAATTCTTTAATTGGAAAGTTAACTAAAAGCTTTTAACTGAAAACTTTTAAATTAAAATTCAATTTTATCATTTTAAAATTCAACTATTTGGTCGAAAATTAATGTATTTTGTTGAAAATTTGGGTTTTAGGCAGAAAATTGATCTTGCTAGTTGGAATCAAGCTTTTTTGTTATGAATTTGTTCTTGTAAATTTATTTTGGTAAATGAAGATGTTATTATTCAATTTCCGGTCGCGAAACTCTCTTTTGGGTTGAAGATTCATTTCTTTATTTGGATATTCAGCTATGTTATTAAATTATATTCAACCATGTTGTTTCTTCTTGGTAGAAAATTATTCATCTTCGCTAAACCTTCATATTTTTGTGTCCAAATCTAATTGATCGAATTTCTTCTGGATTTGCCTCTAAGTTGCAATATCTTAAAATTCATTTTTTAACTAAAAATTTCACCTACGTAATATCCTTCAGTTTTTGCCCAACCCTCATGAAAAACAGTAAAATTTCACCAAATTCCCCACGCCACAAATCGTCTTACATAATTCTTGGATGATCCCGAATTCAAAAGCTTTTTCCCAATAGAGCATAAAACGCTTCTATTACTAATATAATTTTCTTTCCATTTTTAGGATTTTCAGCAGGCAATGATTTCAATAGTGCCCCGCAAACCAAAGATGAAACAGTAACCGATTTAGAAACACGTTTTGATATAAAACCCCAGGATATGAATTTATGTCGCGAAGGTCCTGACTACGACACTAGGATTGACAATGCAAAAAAGGTTTTTAAAGCTCTTTCTGCTCAAGTTAACCCGACAGTTAAAGCTTTGAGAAATTTAGCAACAACTCTCGTCAAAGGAGTGCTTCCGTGCGTGTCGGTTAAGGTATTGGCCGATAAAGTGGACTTTTATGGAGACTAGTAAGTTCATTTAATGTTTTACATAAAATTGTACACTTTTTTTGAAAATAATGTTTTCCCCCTTCCCACACTTCTATCTCACCCCTCATGTGCCCACTCCTGTGGTACTTCCCCAAACCTTCACTACTGCCGCTTATCTACTCACCCTTCCTCAATACCCCTACCACGCATCTCATACTCCCTTAACCCTAAATTACTTCACCTACTTCTTCCCTACTTCTTCGCACATCCTCCCACACCCCACTCACAATTCACACTTCCCCTCCACAACTATCCTTCACCCACATTTCATTTGCCCTTCCCTCTTCTACTGTCCTTCTCATACTAACCTTACTACCCATGGCCTCCTTCCACACCCCTTCATTCATCCTACACCCCTCCCAATTAATGCTGTCCCTCCCCTAACTTTCCCTCCGCCCATCCCTAACTCGCCCTCCTATCTCATACTTCCCTACCACTACAGTCTTTTACATACCCTACGACTTTCCCCACACTGCCCCTCACTGCCCCACCCATGACTTGCCTTATAGTGCAGCCCCTCCCCTAGTTCCTCTTTGCCCACTCCTTACTTACCCTCCCCTTTCCTACTGACCCATCCTACTAACCCTACTGCCCCTCCTGGTAAAAAGGTACGTTAGGCACCTCATCGAAACTATAGAGGTTTCTCCCCGGGACTACAAAACCCTACAAAATAAAGTACATTATTTTTATTCAAATAAAAATCTCTATCAAAACAAAAAATAAATTCAATGAAATTTCTTTGAATGAAAAGAAATTGCTTTGAATTGAAGAAAAGTTTATTGGACTAAGAGCCAATTAATTTTTTTCTATCATTTCTATGCTAATGTTTAAATTTAATATCGCTTCATTTTCAGCCGTAAGCATCACCCTTAAAGTGGATAAAGAGACTGGCAAGTGAAACAAAGAATGATACACATATGACGACTTCTGAACTTTATACAATCTAATATAACCTATTATTATTATTATTATTATAAACTGGCACTGTGGTCCAGTATAAGGTTTCAATCAACATCCAAAAATACCTAAATAGTTTTTTTTCAATTGGCACGCTTGCCTCTAGACTAGACCATAGTCATACTTAAGTCTGCTGTACTACACATGTATTTTTTTGAAATATCCCTTGTGTACTACAAAAAAAAATACAAAAAATAAAAATACAAAAAAAATTGTAGGCAATACTACTACAGATGTTTTAAATCCAGGCGCAGTTGCGGGAGTGCCAAATCATTAGAGTTTTTATTTAAGGGAGAATGTGTGAATTTAGTGTAATTGACTGTAATAATAAAACTATATGTAGTGTTTAATAAAAAGCTATTACTATGTATATCTCAATCTGTCGTTTTCTTGTAAAAATTGATTTTTTCTTTAATTATCATTAGAATTTACTTATTTGTGATGACTAACATAGTTGGTCAACAATTCATTTATATGATACAAAAAAAATTGTTCACTGAAACTATCCGACAGTAAGTTGAGAGGGCTTCTGAAACTGTATATAAAGTATAAATTAATAATTTTAGTAATTGTTAAAAACAATTTATGTGAACAAACGTCTTGATCCAAAATTTCTCGAAGACAAATTTTTTTTTCTAATTATGATTCGAATCACGTTCTTTATGCTAAATGACGGCCAGAATTGATCAAAAATTCATTTACACGATAATTACAAACATGTTTATAAACAAAAGAAATTACAAAATTTCCACTGGCAATGTTTTGAAATTTTGGAAATTTCTGATTGATTTGAAAATTTTGAACAATTTGGTAATTTTGAAAATCTTAAAAATATTGGTAATTTTGAAATTTTTGGTACATTTGAAAATCTTTGTAATTCTAGAAATTTTTGAAAATATTGACAAGTTTTTGTAGTTTTGAAAATTTTTTGAAATACTATAAATTTTGGAAATTTTCGAAATTTCCTCTAGTAATTCTTGAAATTGTTTGAATTTTTGTTCATTTATCTGTTTTTGTACCTTGCATTGTTTTTTCAAAATTTGATTTTTTTTACTGTCAATGTTATTTTCACGAATAAAACAAAAACTACGCATCCTGTCGAAACAAGATTCACAACAAATTTGTACCTCTTCTTTGGTTGAACAAATTTTGTTTCTGTAATTTTTTTCGTAGCTCGTGTTATTCGTCTAAATTTATTTGAAAATTTTGAAGAATTTGGTAATTTTGAGAATTTTTGTAATTTTGAAAATTCTGGTAATTTTGAAAATCTTTGTAATTTTAGAAATTTTTGAAAATATTGAAAAATTTTTGTAGTTTTGAAAATTTTTTGAAATACTAAAATTTTTTCGAAATTTTCGAAATTTCCTCTAGTAATTTTTGAAATTTCTGAATATTTTGGAAATTTCGTTAAGTTTTGAAACTTGCTATTTTAGAAATGTTTGTAAATATTAAAACTTTCTTGTAATTTTGGTACTTTTTGTAATTTTTGAAAACTTTAAAAAAATTGTGGTAATTTTGGAAATTTTAGAAGTTTTAGGACATTTCTGAAATTTATGGACATTGATCGATCATTTATGGTAAGTTTTGGTTACTTTATCGTAAACTTTTGTCATCACTAACGTTTCAGATTTTCTTCGGGTGTCTCAAATTGAAGCTATTGCCATGTAGAATTGAGATGATAAGAAATAAAATTTGCTTCGCTATAGTTTTCTTTTTATCATAGGGGTTAAAAAAAAAAAGAAAAATATGAAAACGACGAAAATTTGGACAAATTTTTCCTAACATGTTAATGGAATAATTATAATTAGTTCAATTATTTCAATTATTTTTAGCTTAGACCTTGGATGGACAGGGAATAATAAATATTGTCTTGTAGAAGAGAAAATTTGATTATTGTTCAATTAAAAATAAAATTTTGCATTTTTTCACAAAATAAAGACCAGATAAAAATAATGTTAACAGAGAAAAGCTGTTTCTCTCAAAAATTTTAAGACTTTTGAACGAATTCAAGAGAATTGAAATTTTGTTCAGATTTCTACGAAAAAATAAAATTGTTCCTTTTTATAAAATTAATTTCATCAGAATATTTAATAAGATTTCAAAAACTTTTAAAACATTATTTAAACGCTAAAAAAAATATCTAGAAGGGTTTGTGTCAATTTTTTTTCTTGAAGAAAGATTTTTCACAAATTTTGGATAAAATTCGAATCGTCTTAAGGGATTTTGAGAATAATTTGAGTTAGTTGACACCGCAACTAGTTCTAAGCTGAAGCGAATTTTTCCTAAAATTTTGTGAAATCCTATAAAATAAAATAAAATTTATCAAAAACTTTTTAGATACGTTTTCGGCATATATGAAATCCTAAAAAAAATTGAATTCTCTTAAGAAACCTGGTAAAATTATATTTATATAATTTCAAAAACAGAGAGAAATATCTTTCAATGCAAAAGAACAATACAAGAACAAGGGTTTCATCTCAAGAACAATAATTTTTTAAATAAAACTAATATGTACATTTTCCGAAAAAATTGAATGGAGATATTTTTAAAAATTATTGTTGTTTTAAATTTGAGAAATCTTTTCAGAAAATACATTGAACATTTTTTAAATTTTCTTTCATCAAAATATTTCATTGCTGTACTTTTAATAACAGTTCCATTTTTAACCAAAAAGATGAATTTTCAACTGAAATGAGGAATCACTGACCGAAGAAAACGAACTTTCAGCCAAGTAGTTGGATTTTTAACGAAAAACACAAAATCAACTTTATTCTCAAATATCAATCAAGAGTTGTACTTTTACAAGAGGCGCAAAATTACCATTTTTCAAAAAAGCATTATTTAAATTGATATAATTATTTTTGAGAATCGAAACGGATCCAAAAAGATAAATTTTGAGAGAAATAATTAATTCAAAAAATATAACTCTTCGACAAAAAAATGGAATAGTTGAATTTTCTATAACAAACTAATTTTCAATCACAGAAATAAATTTCCGACCAAAAAGATTAATTTTTTAACACAAAAGGTTGATTTTTTACAAAATATATAAATTTTCATCCAAATTTTTGAATTTTCAACCAATCATTAAAATTTGTCAGCAAACAAAAGAATTTTCAACCAAAAAGATCAATCCGCCAACAAGGAGGAGGTTAATATGCTACCAGAAAAGGTAAAATTTCAATAAAAGACAGAAATTTCAAACCAAATAGCTGAATTTTCAACTTGAGAAGATCTCCAAATAAAGTAAACGATATTTTTGGTTGAAAAAAAATCATGAGTGATGTTGGAACAATAAAAAAAGGAACAAAATATTTACAAAGCCTCAGTGATAATTTAACTATTCGAGAGAAACACTTCAAGAAAAAAATCGTCGCCATTCGGAAAAAAATCGGAAAACCCGTGGGGTCACAGTGGCCTAAGCCTCCTTCAAGAGTTAAACCAAAAATGGTATAGTTAAATTTTTATTTGAAAAAATGCATTAGAAGAAGAAACGAATTTTCAACAAAATAGTTAAATTTTTAACCCAAAAGATGAATTTGCTACCAACGAAAGACAAATTTTAAACAAAAAAGCGAATTTTCAAAAAAAATAGTTAACTTTTCAACCAAACTGATAAATTTTCAAAAACAAAAGATTGAATGTCCATCAAAAAATATAAATTTTTAACGAAAAATTGAATAGTTAAATTTTCAGTTGGGAGAATGAATTTTCAATGAAAAAATAATTTTCAATCAAAGAAATGAATTTTCAACCAAAAGGATTAACTGTTCACCAAAAAGATTGATTTTTAACAAAATGCATGAATTTTCAAAAAAAAAAAAAAATTTAAAGGAATTTTCGACCTAATAGTTCAATTTTCTACCAAAGAAATGAATTTTCAACCAAAAAGATCAATATTCCACCACAAAAGACACAAGAGAAGATAGAAATTTCCAACCAAATAGATAAATTTCCAATCAAAGAAATAAATTTTCAACCAAGAGGATTAATTTTCTACCGAAAAATATTGATTTTTAACAAAATACATGAATTTTCAACCAAATTTTGAATTTTTAAAGGAATTTCCAACCCGATAGCTAAATTTTCTGACAGAAAACATTTTTCTATCAAAAAGGACGAATCGGTCACCAAAAATGTAAATTATTCACCAAAAGATTAATATTCTACCAGAAAATTCAAAGTTTCCTCAAAATACAGAAATTTTCAACCAAATAGCTGAATGTTCAACTGAAGAAGAAAAATGTTGAACCAAACATGGAATTGTTAGAATTTCAGTTAAAAAAATTAGTTTACAACACTAACAAATTTTCAATAACATAGCTAAATTTTGAACGAAGAAAAGGGGTTTTTCTCTAAAGTGCAAATTTTTCATGTGAAGCTGAAATTTTTAATATGCCTAGTTAAAATTAGCCGTTTGTGGTAAATTTCTATTTTCACAACTATTAATTAAATTGAAATAATGCAATAAAAATATAGAAACATGGTTATAGTTCATTTATTGCAAAAATACAATTCGGACTTAATTACATAAAATGTTACGTTATAGTTCTCGTATATTTTTCAGTTCCATCATGCACATAAATGTTACATTTTTCTTACAGTTACAAAAAAAAAAATTTGATATAAAAACAGAATAACTTAATACGTTTATGTGACAAATATGTCTAGAAAACACGGTAAATGGAATCTTATAGAAAGTTCAAATCAAATTCAAATAGTCGAATTTAATTCTACTTTGATGAAAATAATAAATAATAATAAAAAAATCTGGAAATACCTTGAAAATTTATTTTTTATGGCGGCGAGACATATTTTTTTAATAAGAAAAATAATCAGCTAATTTTAATGAATTGTAAGTAAATGGAAAAAATGGTGTCATTCATAATAAATTCACTGAAATTTTCTCGCTATAATGAAGTAACTTCTGCATATCATGTACAACTTACAACGTTTCCATATCAGATATGAAATCAATTAAATGCCCGAAAAATAAAATATTCGAAATATGAAATTCTTATAATTAAAAAACTGCAGACAATTTAAAATTTCAGAATTACAAAATTCCAGAATAATAAAATACCCCAAAGTTTATTATTATAATCTATATAATACCGAATTTTCAAATTTTTGATTACAGAAAATTCCGGGAGTGAAATTGTAGACCGCGGAAAATTTTCGAATTATAAAATAGCCGAATCTGAAAAATGGAGAATTTGTTGATTTGTAGAATAAAAAATAGTAACTGAAAAAAACTACCATATTTTTTATTTCTTTTTTATTTTTAATGTGCATATTTGCTTATTCCATCAACGAAAATATTCAATGTGAAAACGGTTTGTTCCTTATTCTCTTACTGCAAGGTAATACAGATTTGTCGATAAGAAAATTTTGTGAACAAACACCACATTTTAGAAAACAACATCATATTTCTAGAAAACGAAGTTGAAATAATTCCTTATCGCCCAGCTTTATCTTTTTCTCATTCGCAATTTGTTTAATTAATTTAATAATGGAAATTATAATAATTAATATAATAACATTATATAATCAAGATTATTTGAATGATAACTTAATAATTATAATTACTTAAATTATTTTAAACTTAGTTCATAGATCTGCGAGGGAATAATGAATATTCGTTTTGGAGAAGAAAACATTTAATTTCTTTTTATGAAAAATAAAATGTTGCATTTTTCTACAAAACCGAGACAAGATAAGAATAATGTCAAAAGAATTCTTTTGACGCTTTTCTCTATCTTGCGCTTTCTTCTTCAATTTAGAAAATTATATTATTTTATTTGACAATTAATTTTACTTTTGAATAATAATAAACAATTAGAAATTGAAAAAATATTTTTTTGCATAATTCAAATTGTGTTAAATTTATGAAAAACTTGTTTTGTTTGTATTGCTCTAAATTGACACTTTTTCGAAAAAAAATGAATTTTCAAGTAGAATCCTAAGTTAGTTAAATTTCAAACTAAAATAATTAATCTTCAACTAAAAAAATTAATTTTGTACCAGAAAGATAAATTTTCAACAAATAACAATTATTTATAGCCAACCAGTTTACACTTGAAGTGAAAAATAAAAAGATTTCGATAAATTGGCTACAAAATATAGAGTTTTTAAAATTTCGAAGAAAAACATTAGAAGCTTTTTAAGAATTTTGAAAGATTTCAAGAGGAAGACATTTTTTTAAGATTCCTAGGAAAATGTAAAGTTTTCTCAAGAATCTTAGCTAAAATATATTTAGGTCACCTCAAATATGAATAAACAAACCAACCAAATAAATAAATTGTTATTCAAAATTTTGATTTTGTATGAAAAATTATTTTCCCCCTGAAATTATAATTTTTTTCTTTTTTTTTTCTTTTTTGGCTGAATGAATTTGTCTTTTGGATGAATTTAACTCATTTTCATTTAAAATTAAAATCTTTTTAGTTGAAATATCAACCTATTACATTTTTTGTTGAGAATTCATATCTTTGTTTGAAAATATCACTATTTTGTTGAAATTTGATATTTTGTTAATGATTCTTCTTTTTTGACAGAAAATTAATCTTCTGAGTAGAAAATTCATCCTTTTGGTGGAAAAATCAACTGTTTGGTTAAGAATTTTTTTTCAAAATATTTTCATTCATGAGAAGAATTTTTACTAGAAAATATGTTACTTTTGGAAAAAAATTTCATCTTCTTCGGCTATGAATACAACTTGTTCAAAATTAATCTTTTTGTCTGTGAATTTACTTACTTTGTTGAAAATTAATATTTTTTGATGAATTTTGAAATATTTTAGGAGACCTCTAATTTTTCTAAGATTCCTAGGAGAATTATGAATAATAATTTACTTTTTGAAAAATTAATTTTAAGAAAATATTTTAAAAGATTTCGAAAAATTTCAAAAGCTCTTTTAAATTGTCAAAAAATGATACACGGTGGCCTTTAAAAAGTTACATGATATTTTCAGGTACTCCGATGTTATTAATAGGAGATTGTTTTGAATGCTTCTGGGGAACCATTTTTGATGAAATTAAAATATTTCCCTGAACGGATTTTTTTTTGCCTGGAAAAACCTATTTGAAATACTAAAAATCAGTAAAATACTATTTTCAAGTTAATAAGACCATATAATTACGTTTATATAGAGGAGTTATATGTAAATTAGAATTACTAACGAGAATTCAATCAATGGTTAAACAAAAGGAACGATTTAAAAAAAAATTTAAATCGATATATTTATGAATATTTCATCAAAAAATTCGTATAACACGATTATTATATAGCTATTATATATTATTCTACATTGTATATTACACATTATGTATTCTACAATGACATTACAATATTATGTATATTATACTTACTATAGTTTTTATAAGAAAGTAATATTGAAACTTGAACATTATTTTTACGAATTTGTTGATGAAATATTCATAAATATATTGATTTAAATTTTTTAAAAAATCGTTCCTTTTGTTTATTCATTGATTGAATTCTCGTTAGTAATTCTAATTTACATATAACTCCTTCATATAAACGTAATTATATGGTCTTATTAACTTGAGAATAGTATTTTACTGCTTTTTAGTATTTCAAATAGGTTTTTTCAGGCAAAAAAAAGTCTGTTCAGGGAAATATTTTAATTTCATCAAAAATGGTTCCCCAGAAGCATTCAGAACAATCTCCTATTCATAACTTTGGGATACCTGAAAATATCATTTAACTTTTTTAAAGGCCACCGTGAATATGGAAGGTTTTAAGGCAATTTTTTTAGTTTTGAAAAATGTTTAAAGAACTTTTGGAAAAAGTCTTGAAAACATTTCCAAAATGATTTCAAATCTTAAAATTTTCAAAAACTTAAAAACAAAATATAGATTTATGAACATTTCGAAAAAAGTCAAGTCAAGTCCTATATAATTAGAAATTAGTTAATCTGATTAATAAGATTCCCGAAGAAGAAACTTTTCGAAAATTATAATTGCCGAAGTTGAAAAATTAACGACAATTTAAAATTCCAGAATAGCACAATTTTCAAAGTTCATGATATTACCGAATGTGAAAATTCCGGAAATTAAATTTCGGACGAAGGAAAATTTTTGAATTATGAAATTCCAGAATCTAAAAAATTGAACAATTGTTAAATTATGAAACAAAAAATATTAAATAATAGATAGAAAATACATTTCTTCAATGAACATATTTTTTGTATCATGTATTATTTTATATTTAATTATTTATCTATTCCATTACTAAAAAAGTACAATGCGGAAATTCTCCGTTGTAGATTCTCTTACTGCAAGGTAACTCACATTCTTCGACAAGAAATTTTAGTGAATAAACACCACATTTTAAAAAACATCATATTTTTAGAAAACGAAGGTGAAATTATTTCTCATGGCCTACTTTTATTTTTTCGTTATTTCTAATTATTTCAATTTATTCCATAATTGTAATTATTATAACAATTGATAGAATAATATATATTAATAATATGTTGATATGATAGTTATAATCAGTTCAATTATTTAAAACTTAAATTGCGCATCTGAGAAAATTGGATTTCTTTGTATGAAAAATAAAAATTTGAATTTTTTTACAAAATCGAAACAAGATAAGAATAAAGTCAGAAGAGCAAAGTTTTTTTTTTCGAAAAACTAAACACAAATTTCTTCACGCTTTTCCCTGTTTCGCGTTTCTAAAATATTTTTAAAATCATAGTATTTCATTTGAAAATTCAAAAAAATCTTTTATTGGTTCAAAAATTATGGCAAATGTTTTAAATGTACAGTTTTTGCTACTGAGGATAAATAAGCAATTAGAAATTCCAACGAAAATTGTAACATAATTCAGATTTTTCGAGAATGTGCAAAAAATATGTTTTCTTTTCAACCAAAAAAGATCAATCCTGAACCAAAAATGGAATAGATTATTTTTCAGTTAAAAAAATGAATTTTTAACAACAACAAAAAAATCAACCAGAATGATGAATTTTCCACTAAAAAAGTTAATTTGTTCCAAATAGTAGAATTTTCCACAAGAAAGATGAATTTTTAACCAAGAAAATTAATTTTCTACCAAAAAAAAAATGGTTAGGAAAGTGTATTAATTTTTAACCAAAATGTTTGATTTTTGACTAAAAAATGTCCATTTACGACAAAAATCGAGTAGTTCTTTCATCTAAAAATTAACTTTCCGTAAAAAAAAATAAAGTTTTAATCAAATGAATGACATGGATTTCTTTATATACACCATAAAATTAAGTATCCAAATACCAAATCATTATGAGTAATGACATTTTAACCTAGACCTCTCTGTTTGGTTTAACATAACATATTTGGGCCTGATGGCAAGGGTAATCAACACTAATTAATTCTTTGAAAAACTGAATACTTAAAGTAAAATTTCGCCATATATTTATTTTGAATTTCATGTCATTTTCTACATTATCAGCGCTGGAAGATCAGAAATTGCATTTGCTCAGCGAGTACCCCATGGTACCCAGTCGACGCCATTATATCTTGCACGAGGAACTCCATTTCGTTGCACTCTATCATTTAGCTGAGGATCGACTACCTGATTTTCTTCTGACCTCGGCAGAAAAATATAGCCATTAATTGTCTGAACTATTGATTATAGCCTTTAATTCAGGGCTACTAAATTATACTAAAATGTAAGTCGACTAATAATTAAAATCTAAGAAAATGAATTCAGAATAAATCAAAATTTAAAATCCTCTTTAACGTCTAACTTGAAAAAAATACGCTATTCTTAAAAATTGAAAATCCAAAAATAAAACCATCAAATTTAGACAATAACTTCATAAATGTCTTTATTTAAAAAACTAATAAATAAAAACTGAAGGAGGGCAGACAAAGAAGGCAAACTCCAAATCCAGTGACCTTTTTTTCATAAATGACAATAAAAATATCAGCTTTTGAAAGTTGTCTTCTTCTTTTTTTATTACATTTTTTTTTCTTAATTTTAAGAAAGAATTTAAAAGTGTGTTGTCCAGTCGTTTGATTCTTGGTTTTCTTAATTTTCAAGAATGTGGTAGTTCTACTCATAATTATCCAAGAAATTAAATTTAAATTTTTACTTTCAAATGGAAACGTTTTTCATTAGTTCAAAAACTTATATTCACCCTAACAATTTAAGTTAGCTCGGTTAATATTAATATATGGGTAATTGTCAAATTGAAGGCAAACTTGAAGTCCCAGTGATATAAAATTAATTTAGAAACTCGTACTAATTTTTTTTTTAAATTTAATAAATACATATTATCATCCTCTACAAAATAGTCAGTTCTTTTTTTTCATTTCTGCTCCTATTTACTCTGTTTTAATATAAAAACACCCCAAACGTCATTACCGTACGGCGTCCCAACCTCACTTTGCACAAGGATAAACTGATTTTCTCCTTTTGTTTTTAGACAGTGACCTGAAAAACGGTTAACGTATCAAGTTTGTAAACTTTAGATGAACATAAATTTAATGCATGCACATTTTTTAAGTCAAAGAAATAATATGAAAACCTTAAAGTCTGTCTTTCGATTTTTGTCATTTCAGACATCATCACCGTACGTCTTTTTTCTAGTAAAATATTGCAGTTACAGTTGAGTAATAGATACAGAAATATTAAGCGTATCGTTTAATAGAAGATTCTACAAAAATGAGCTTAAAATATTAACTTTTTTTCTTGTGAATCTGATATTAAAACTGAAAAGTGCATTTTGACAACAAAAACGTCATTCCCGTACGTTCGTTAAAAACCAGTGTCGGATTGAAAAAAATTATGAAAACCATTCCGTTACTTGCTCAGCGGTGTTTTGTTTGATAAGTAGGTGACTTTTTATTATTAAAATCTGTTATTTTTTTATAAATATTAAAAAAGGCTAAACTTTATCATTTTTCTCACATTATTACCGTACGGTACAATATAAGAGCGTATGTTCATATTTTCAATTTTGATAAAAATGAAGGCATAATTTATTACTCAGTTACTTTGTATGTCACACGATGTAATAGATAGATTTGAATACATTTGAAAGAATGCATAATAAATCAGGTAAATAGTTTCAGTGAACGTTGAATCTTTAATTGTACATTGTACTACAGTCACGTTGTTTCCATTTCTGTAATTTAAAACGTATTTATTGAAATAAAAAAAAATAGTAACAATTAGACTTTTAATTTATTACGTCACCTGACTTATATTCGAAAAAATTATCTACAATAGTTAAATATTTTGTTTTTCCTCAATGGCCTGCGTTACATTATTCACTTTTGAACTCTTTAAAAGCTTGCGCTCTCTTTCATAAATCTCCTAACTTCAAATCCACTTTTCATATTTCGTGTACGAATTTCATTATTATTTCTTATTTTCATAACTGCCCTTTTTGGATTTTAAATTTTTAGATGTGATAATATCAATTTCCGTTATAAAAAATTTAATTCCTAATAATAATGTGCTTGCCACTGTAGGTGCTAAAATTTGCCTACAATTTGACAATTACCCATATGCCTGTAAGATAATCAGAGAAGAATAGTCGTTTTAGACAGAATAAAGCTGCTGCATCAATTTTTTTTTAAAGAATGGATAATAAGCACTGAATAATAGAACTAAGGAATGTATAGAAAAGTATATTAGCTTGAATAATCTGTAATATTCTTCTGATACTTTATGAAGATGTCACCAAATATAATCTCCAAGTGTTAAAATTTTATAATCTTTAGACACTAAGTTGCCACTTTTACAAGTACGGAAACTTAGCCTCCTTCACTTTCGATTTTGTAGTCTTGTGATAGCCACTTTCCTACTTATTGCGTTTTAAAAAAATTTAAATTTGTTTCCATTTCTACTTGTGGGTTCATCTACCAAAAACTAATATACCAGGATTATAATATGGATACTAGAATTTAAAATCTTAGATTGTCGATTTCATTATCTCAGATTATAAAGTTTTATAATCCAAGATATTATCCTGCAATATACATTTAGTGATATCTAGAGATTGCAGTTTCAATAATCTAAATCATTGTCCCATAATTAATTAACCAAGATTATATTCGGCAACATATTTTTTAATAAAGGTATGATCCATTTTTTTCAGTATTCGCACTGTAAAGCTTTATAAATATCGACTTTATTAAAAGCTTGGACATTTTGAGGACAAGAAAAAACCTTGAGAAGAATATATATTATTTCAAATCAATGAAAATATTTAAACTTAGTCTTCAAAAAACTGTTCTTAAGTATCTATGTTCAACTTTTATTGCTCTACCTTGTTCAATAGGAAAAAATATATTTGAGAATATGAAACAACTGCATTCTCTAATATTTGTTATAGATTGTGTTTTAATTTTCAAATTACGGTATGGAGCTGGATGTTCTTCATAAAAATATTTTCCATGCCGTTTTGCAAAAGGACCGTCTCCAGTAAAACTAGGTCGCCACAATTCATCATTATATTCGAATTTCAAGAGATCTTCTGCGTTTGGTGGTGGCTGGGGTAACGGTGGCTCCGGGATGGGCCGGTGAATTTGCTCTGTAATATAAATATAAATAATAAATATTTGAAAGATTCTAGAAAACATTGACTGAAAATTACTCTAATATATATTGAATTGTGACTCTACTAACAATTATCGAGAAAATCAAATGATTTATGATTCTGAAGAACTGTTTAGCCTTTCCAAAAATTCAAAAGTAAATTTTTTCTAATTCACTAAAGGTGTTCTATGGATTTTCTTATTAACAGGGAATATTCGTATATTTAATTCTTCGAATGCACTTCCTTTATATAAAAATCTAAAAATTTAGTGTTTTTCTTTCTTGAATACTAAAAATCCTTCAAAAAGTTGTCTAACCAAACGATATGAAAGTCCGGCTTCCTCTCGTATAAGTATAAAATGGACGAAAATGTATAGCTGGATTATGTATTCCTAGACGTCTTTCTGTAAGAAAAATGTAGTTACTAATTATTTCAAAGATTAAAAGAATCCGCAACTCATAACTTCTAAATTTTGCTTAATTTTGAATCTACTAATGATTCTCCAAGACATTCAATTCCAAAATTTATTTTTATTGAAAAAAATGTTTTGTTAGCTTAACCAAATTATATATACTACAAATTCAGGGAACGTCGGTTGATAATAACATGCACCTTTATGGACCGTACTTTCCTCCGTGTAAAAACTATTTTTCAAAGCATGCCTCAGAGAAAATTAAAAGCAAAACTGAGGAGGGTGAGAGGACCTCTAAAGATCACACGCCCCCTCCACATAAGAATTTGAGAATCATCATGGGGATTTGAACTTTGAGGTCATCTCAGAATCTGGTTATGTTACACTCCATAATTATTATTATAGATTAGCAGTTCGAACTCGAAAGTTCATTGCCTCATCTACCCGAGACCGCCACACATCTCTGTCTTGTGCATTCTCCATCCAGTTTAAGTAATCATGTCCTAGTTCTTTTAGATCATCCCTTACATTTTTCTCCCATCTGTTTCTCGGTCTGCCTAGGGGTCTCTTACCAGTCGGTCTCCCTCTTAAAACTTGCGCCACTGTTCTTTCATTGCCCATTCTTGCTACATGCCCCGCCCATCTTAATTTACGCGCTTTCATTACTCTATTAATATTTGCTGACCCGTAAATAAAATTGTAGTTTCACGCATAATTCTATCATATTAGTTTTAGGTTGTTTACTAGTTTTTAAAAATAAAATTGTAGTTTCACGCATAATTCTATCATATTAGTTTTAGGTTGTTTACTAGTTTTTAAATAAGCACCTCGACGTGTTGGAACGAGATGGTGCCTTACGACTGTTCCAATAACATGACGAAAAAATCCAGTAGTGTACGCATGCCCTTTGATTAACTCTATTTCATTAGCTGATGAACTTAATTCTGTAAGAAGAAATATATAAATTTTTTATTAACGAATTTTTTCAACGAAACCAAATTTACTGGTAGAAAATTCAAATTTCTTAAATATATATTTGTAAAGTCTTTTAGTATTAGTACGCGACTCTCTTTTGCCGTTTTTCAAGTAAACCCGATATTCTGATATGCTGCGCAAACAAGACCAACAGCAGAAAAAATTTTCAGATGGTATCACAGGGACATCCAGGATTCCAGTTGAGCAAGCGATTGTAGCTACTTTGCTGATTTATAACTACGCGAAGGCGTGCCAGAAAGGCTGAAGCTTAAGTCTATGCAGTCCTGAAGAAGTTAAATACTGTCATAAAGTGTGACTGCTCTCTAGTTTAGAGTGTCTAGACCGTACAAAAGAAATATGAAATTCTCTTTCGGAATCTAACTCTTCGCAAATCTGTCACAGCGCTTACGCCGTTGCATCTTTGAAATAAACTGAAAATTTGAAGTGGAGTGAAGTGTGGAGTAATAGCACCAAAAGGCACTCCGAACAATACACCAAACGATACGCCGATTAGTTCACCGCGGAGTTCACCAAGAAGAAGTTCCAATGCAACCATAAAGCCAGTTAAATCAGCTTTGAAATGGAAATCACTATATCACATATAAGATATTGTGACAGACAAGAACCAAAAGAGTGAAATATGTAAACTCTCCCCAACTAATAAAGCTCCAGTAGTACCAAAAATGATGGATGGCGATACGACTGGATTGCAGCGACACTTAAAAAGATTTCACTTGCGTGATTACGAACAAATAATTTCAAACTCTAAGGCATATGCATCATATGTGTATTTCAAATAAATATAAGGACGTGATAACTCGTAAAAATTTATGAAACAGACGGTAAAGTTATAGTACTTTAGCCTAGAGTTTGTCAAGGAAAATATAAGCTTCAGTTTGTGAAGCTGGTAAGCAGTGTGTCCAGAATTCGGCTATTTTTTGGTAACTGCGTCAGTATCTAAAGCGATATAAAAATTGTAAGTTATCTTTGAGACTCTGATAGAATATCTTGTTATATTTCGAAATTGGCTGAAACTTTTTCTTTTAATTTAAAAATGTACAAAAATTATTTTTTTCTGAAAATATCAATAGATCAATATTGTTCAGTTCAAAAAGTTATGAAAAATATCCGTATATACTTTACCCTACCTTGCGAATTTTTTTTGAAACTTTTGCAAATATATGAATGAAGTTGACTATCATTGAGGTATCCAGCGATTCTTAGGATACAAATTTAAGTTATTTGCCAGGTTTTTTAGGTCAAGAAATAAAGTTTTTCCAGATCTTTAACTAATAAATAAAACCGACCCATAAATAAACAAATTCCTAATTTTTTTGAACATAAGTCGTCTTAGTGAAATCTTTGGGAATATTTTTAAGTCTCTGTCAAGTCTTTGAAATCCTTCAAATCTTTAAAATCTTTGTGAAATCTTTAAAATCTTCTGAAATCTTTGTACATTGCTTGAAATATATAGAAGTTTTTAAAATGTATGTAAAATCTTAAAAGTTCTGTGGAATGTTTTGAATCGTTTGAAATATTTGCAAAATCTTTGAAATCCTTGATATCTTTGAGTTCTTTGAAATATTTGTAAAACCATCTTAAAATTTTATTTATTTGTTTAAAATCACTCAAATATTTGAAATCTCTTGAAATCTTGTGAACAATTTTTCAATCGCTTGCAACAGTTGAAATGTTTGTGAAATCCTTGAAATATTTGAAAATCTTTGTGAATTTCTTGAAATCTTCTGAAGTATGTAAAATCTATGTAAAATCTTGAAACTGAGAAATATTTTAGAATCTTTTAAAATTTTGGCAACATCTTTGCAATCTTGAAAATTTTTTAATTTTTTGTCAAATCATTTTTTGAAATATTTTCAATACTTTATGAATTCTTTGAAATATTTGTTAAATTCAAATGTTTCATTTTCTGATGATCAGGCTACCCAAAAATTGTTTTCATATTTGAATGATGGAGCAATATTATAAAAAAGGACTGCGATGCGAGAAAAGGTTCTCAAACGCTTTCGGCAAATGCAACGTGCATTGAAAGAAATTCTAAAAGCAGTAAAGTCCAAAATCTCTTTCACTATTAACGGATGGACTTCAATAAGCAATAAGTCATATTATGGAATTACCAGCCATTTTATTGCCGATAATTGGAAGTTTCATTCCCTTGCCTTAAATTTTCTTCCCTCTCATGAAAGGCATACGGGAAAGTACATCGCACACCTTTTCTACATGGTCCTAGAAGAATACGAGCTTTGTATGAAAATCCAAGCAATTACAGCGTTGCAAGGGCGCATTGTGTAATGCCGCTCTTTAAATATTCATAACTCGCGAACCAGATGAGTATCCCTGAAGTTATTGTTCAAATTAAAGATAAAAAATCTGCCCGCTTCGCCTGCACATTCTCATCGCGCGCTTCGCGCGCGGCTCGCTTCGGTCGCAAGTTTGAGCGCGCCTAGGGCGCGCGACTGTTGGATCTCGCGCTTCGCACTCGATCATATATTTATCTCGCGCTTCGCGCTCGATTATATATTCGCCTCGCGCTGCGCGCTCGGGCGTATTTACATCGCGCTTTAAGCTCGGCTCCTCTAGATTTCTGAACTTCGTGTTCAACTTCGATGAAAAGAAAAAGTTTGTTTGCAAATCTTATGAAATTATCAAAACCTCTACATATTAAGTGATTGTTAAATTTGTTTTCATTTTAGACTGAAAAGGAACTTTATTTACTCAAGGTTCTATCGACCTTAAGGAACACATTCTCATCCAGACACTCGCGCTTCGCGCTCGATATTTGATTTGAAAATCATTTGAACCTTGCGTTCCATGCTCGGTGCTGTGCACCGTATGATAGAAACAAAAAAGTTTGAGCGCACTTACGGCGCGCGATTTGGTAAATACACTGAGCGCGCACTTTGTGCTTCGTGTTATATGTTCTTCATATACAAATTGCTAAATTTTTATTTGATTTCAAATGAAAAATAATTATATAATTTAGGCGACAAATTTTATTAGTTAAAATTTTATTTTAGCTTGTTCCGTTTTTCAAAAAAGTTAATTTTTTTCAGTTTGAATATATTCTTACAACAAAAATTGATTACAAGTTTGTAAACCTCTTTTCAATGCACAATTTTTGTTCATTTATATGTTTTCGTACCTTGCATTGTTTTTACAAAAATTTTATTTTTTTTACTGTCAATGTTATTTTCACGAATAAAACAAAAACTACGCATCCTATCGAAACATGATTCACAACAAATTTGTACCTCTTTCTTGAATGAACAAATTTTGTTCTGGTCATTTTTTTTGTAGCTCATGTTATTCGTCTAAAAATTTGATTTTTCTATTTTCAATGCTGTTTTTTACGAATAAAAACAAAACTACGCGTCATATCAAAAAGTGAATGATAAGAAATTTGTAGATCTTTTTTAGATGCACAATTTTGGTGAGATGATCTTTTCTCGTATCTTGCATAGTTTGACAGCAAAATGGCTTTTTTGATTTTTCATTAATTTTTTGTGCGATCAAAATTTAAATTTTTTATTTTTCAAAAAATTGAAAAAGTTGTTATGAAAATATTATAGCGTGTTCAGGAATCAACGTTTTTCTCCTCTTGACTTTTTTTCATATCGTACGTTTTTCGGCTTAAAATGTTCATTTTCGTTTGTTTTTTGGAATTTTGAAAATGCTATAACTCCAGTAATTTTTTTTTTTATCACAAAAAGTCATGAGAATATTTTGTTCATCATTTTGCGTACTACTAATAACCGTACATAGAATTTTCAAATCTTCAAAAAAAGTGGTCTCAAAAATTTTCAAAATGTGCTCACTTTTTGAATTTTCATACAAAATAGCTGGTTAACGAACTCGTTTTCTATTTTTCGGCCATAAAAAAGTGTGCCAAAGCTCAATCAAATCTGATCATTTTTTCGAAAGTTATCGTGGCTACAGACAGACAGACAGACTACAGACAGACAGACACCTTGGTAAAAATCGTTTTTTCTGACTCAGGAGGTCTCAAAACGTGGAGATTTGATGAAAACCGACTATGTCAAATTTTACATAAAACCAATACCTTCTCATTAGAATGAGAATGTAAAAACAAAGAGTATTATTTCGAAAAAAAATCATAATGAAAAATAGCGAAATCTGTCAAAAATTCAATCAAAAAAGTTTGTTGATTTTTTGCTGTTAAAAATTTTTGAAATTTTTTTTCTTTCATATTTTATATAAAACAACATCTTTTTCACAAAACGCCCATAGTTTCATTAAAATTCGAAAAAAAGTGTCGGAAATATTACAATTTAAAAAAAATTCGACGTAAAATTTCAAAATGACGTAGCTCCCAGAATATTCAAAATTTTTTTAAATTCTTCGCCCAAATAACATTGTCCATAAAGTACTACAACAACACCACGTTTTATTAAAATCCATCAGATGGCTGCCAGGATTGATATTTCTGACGTGGAAAGCGTCAATTTGGCAAAATAAATATTTCATTCGAACAAAATAACATACTAATAGAGTAAGGTAAAACGGCGGAAAAAATCAAAACATAGTCGCAAAACATCGCTCCCGCGAGCTGTCCGCTCCGCTAGCGCACATCTGTCACGAAGTGCTGGAAAACCCGAGGCGAGAACGAGAAATGAATGTTTGTTTGAAGTGATTGTCTCGGGCCACGAAGCTTGAAATTTTGGTTCTAGTTATGACCTTGGAAACGATCAACTGTCTTTTTTAGGATAACTCTCGCGCAATATTTCTGGTTCTGCGTACTCTAGCTCGATAAGTGTACTTTTAAGAGTCATTGACAAAATCCAGTCCATGGCTATAAGATACGAAATTATCTCTTGCTATTGTTAGCGAGTATCTATTTGATCTATTCGATCAAGGCTACTTAGGGTGGGTTGGGAACAGGTATCTCACGGATTGAGGCGTTATCCAACAGAGAAAAGGGGTCTTCCGGCGGAATTTGCATCTTAATTCGCTGACGAAGGGGTTTGGACTGTTTTTTTCTACGAGGGGTCGTTCTAGTGGATTAGGGTCTACGTGATGGTCTTCCCTAAATGGACGCTTTTTAAATTCCTTTCGACGTGGTTTCTTTTTAGTGAGTTTTCAATTGTCACCCTCATTATCGGACGAGTAGATTTCAGGAGCACCTACTATTTGGAAAAAAATCACTAGCTAAATCACTGACATGATCGCGTAGCCGATTCGAAAAACACTATTTCAATAAACGAAGTTTTATATTATATTATTTTCTACTTACGAACGGAATAAAGAAATATAATAAAATCGAAGTGCAGAGAACAAACCGAAATTCTCATTTGGGTAGAGACGGAGATCTAATTTTTTTAAGAATTTTTTGAGATGTTACTAATAAGATGATGAATATGTTTCACACGTATATATACCAGCTATAATGTCATTATTAACAAACATTATTTGCTACATCTTAGCGATGCGATAGAGTTGAGCTAACAAAGCGTTGTGTAAAGTAGCTGCTATTGGTATAAAATTGAGAAATTTAATTTTATTTCCTCGAAAATCTTAGTCATGTATTTGGAAAATATGTTTATCACGTATCTTGCATTGTAAAATGGGACGCTATTAAAATATCTTTTGAAAGAAATACCACACAGTAGCACAGTTTTTTTGAAAATTAATTATAACCACCTAAAACTTCTGAACTTTGCTTAAAATTATTCTATTTAATTATATCATGATTATTATTACTATTATTTATTTCGAATATGCAGGGCTCTATATATTAATTGAAAAAAGGTTATAGCAATTGGAAACGTGAAGAGTAGAGATGCTTAATAAAAGTACAGTGTTTGCAAACATATTAAGCATTTTTGAGACAATGATCTCCTACTGTGGAATGGAATGACGAGAGTCATTTACACACCTTATCTACTTCACCTTACTTTAGTCACCTTCAAAAAAATTCCTTTAAAGGTTCGGCACTTAGACAAACACATACCTAGAATTTCGACAAAACACAATAATAAATTAACCCATTAAAACCCAAGCCGAATCTAGCCGAGATAGCCTCAAACTAACTACTGCATCAATGGCGTAGCCAAAAAAAAATTACCCCTGTTTTTTCTTTTGACGTTTGCAATTGTTTATAAAAAGTTATTTAAACAAATTACCAAAAATTTCTTTATTTCGAAAAACTAATAGCGGCAATTGATTCTACGGGAAAAATTATGAAAGAAACCTCTATGGCACTTTTTTGTCAGAGTTCAATTTGTTGGTTTAGCTTTGTTCTAAGGTTTCTTTTACAATTTTTCCCTTAGAATTGATTGCCGCTATTAGTCTTTCGAAATAAAGAAATATTTGGTAATTTA